>PVIY010005417.1:0-94764 GCA_004026745.1 Myrmecophaga tridactyla
GAAATGATGGAAAAACAAAGTGTACAAATATAAGAATCATTGGTGTCCCAGAAGGAGAAGAGAGGAGTAAAGGGCTAAGAAGAGTAGTTGAGAATGTAATGGGGGAAAACTCAACCCTTATGAAGTACATGAATATACAAGTCAAAGAAGCCCAACAAACTCCACACAGAATAAATCCTAATAGGCCTTCCCCACAACACATACTAATCAGTCTGTCAAATGTTGAGGAGAAGCAGAAAATTCTGAAAGCAGCAAGAGAAAAAAATCTACTACATACAAGGGAAACCCCATAAGACTGAGTTCAGACTACTCAACTGGCACATGAGAGGTGTGAAAGCAGGGTTATAATATATTTAAGATCCTGAAAGAGAAAGACTTCCAGCCAAGAATTCTGTACCTAGACAAACTGTACTTCAAAACTGAGGGAGAGATTAAAATTTTCACAGACAAATCCTGAAAGAATTTGTCAACAATAGACTGGCCCTACAAGAAATACTACAGGGAGTTCTGCCAGTTGAAAAAAAAATGACACAACAGGTAGGTCTGGAAGAGGGCACAGAATTGAAGAGTACCAGTACTTAAAAGATAAAAAGAGTACGGGTACTTAAAAGATAAAAAGAAAAACAGGGAAAAGAATATATAGATCTGACAAATAAAATTAAAAAGATAGGATGGTTTCAAGAAATACTTTTTCAATAATAACTTTGGTTGTTAAAAGATTAAATTTACCAACTAAAATATACAGATTGGCAGAGTGGATTAAGAAACATAATCCAGCTATATGCTGCTTACGAGACTCATCTTAGACAAAAAGATACAAATAGATTGAAAGTGAAAGGATGGAAAAAGATTTTCTACACAAGTTGTAACCAAAAGAAAGAAGGAGTAGCTATAGTAATATAGGAAAAAATGGACTTTAAATGTAGACATCATAAGAGACAATGAAAGACACCATATATTAATTAAAGGGACAATTCACCAAGAAGATATAACAATCATAAATGTATATGATCCCAATCAGGGAGCTCTAAAGTACATGAGACAGACACTGGCAAAACTGAAGGGAGCAATAGGTGTTTCAACAATAATAATAGGAGACTTCAATATACCACTCCCCTCTATAGATAGCACAACCAGACAGAAGATCAACAAGGAAACAGAGAAGTTAAACAACTTGATAAATGAACTAAACCTAATAGACATATATAGATCACTGTACCCCAAAACACAAGGATATGCATTCTTATCTGGTGCTCATAGAACATGTTCCATGATAGATCATATGCTGGGGCACAAAACGGGTCTTTATAAATTTAAAAACACTGAAATTATTCAAAGCACTTTCACTAATTACAATGGAATGAAACCAGATCTCAATGACCACCAAAGAATGAGAACACTCACAAATATATGGAAATTAAATAACACAATCTTAAACAACCAGTGGGTCAAAGAAGAAATTGCTAGAGAAATCAGTAGCCATCTGGAGATGAATGAAAATGGGAATACAACTTATCAGAAATTATGGGATGTGGCAAAGGCTGTGCTGAAGGGGAAATTTCTTGCTCTAAATGCCTATATTAAAAAACAAGAAAGAGCAAGAATTGAAGACTTGACTGCTCACCTGAAGGAACTTGAGAAAGGATAGTAAACTAACCCCAAAGCAAACTGTAGAAGAGAAATAACAAAGATTAAATCAGAGTTAAATGAATGGAAGAACAAAAGAACAATAGAAAGAGTCAATAAAGCCAAAAGTTGGTTCTTTGAGAAAAATCAATAAAATTGATGGGCCACTAGCAAGACTGACAAAGGAAAAAACAGAGAGGATGCAAATAAACAAAATCATAAGTGAGAAAGGGCATACTGTCACAGACCCTGAAGGAATAAAAGAAATCATAAGAAGAAACTATGAACAACTATATACCAACAAAATAGATAACGTAGATGAAATGGACAAATTCCTGGAAACACAAAACAAGCTACACTGACTCAGGAAGAAACAGAAGATCTCAACAAACCAATCACAAGTAAAGAGATTCAACCAGTCATTAAAAACCTTCCTACAAAGAAAAGCCCAGGGCCAAATGGTTTCACAGGGGAATTTTAACAAACATCCCAAAAAGAACTAACACCAATCCTGCTCAAACTTTTCCAAAAAAATTGAGGAAAAAGGAACTCTACCCAATTCATTTTATGAAGTAATATCATTTTAATACCAAAACCGGGTAAAGATGCTATAAGAAAGAAAAACTACAGGCTAATCTCCCTAATGAACATAAATGCAAAAATTCTCAACAAAATATTAGCAAATTGAATCCAACCAAACATTTCTAAAAAGTATATACCACAACCAAGTGGGGTTTATACCAGGAATACAAGGATGGCTAAACACAAGAAAATCAATTAATGTAAAACAGTATATTAACAAATCAACAGGAAAAAAAATCACATGATCCTCTCAATTGATGCTGAAAAAGGATTCAACAAAATCCAACGTCCTTTTCTGATAAAAAACACTCCAAAAGATAGGAATCAAATGTAACTACCTCAATATGATAAAAGGAATATATGAAAAAATGATAGCCAGCATTGTACTCAATGAAGAGAGAGTGAAAGCTTCCCCTCTAAGTTCAGGAATGAGACAAGGATGCCCACTGTCACCACTATTTATTCAACATTGTGCTAGAAGCTCAAGCTAGAGCAATCAGGCAAGACAAAGAAACAAAATGCAACCAAATTGGAAAGGAGGGAATAAAACTCTCATTATTTGCAAATGACATGATACTACACTTGGAAGATCCTGAGAAATCTACAGCAAAATTACTTGAGTTAATAAACAAATTCAGCAAGGTTGTAGGATATAAAATTAATGTCCTGAAATCAGTAACATTTCTATATACATGCAATAACCTAACTGAGGAGTCCGTTAAGGAAAAAATTCCATTCAAAATAGCAAATAAAAGAATCAAGTTAGGGATGAACTTAACTAGGGTCATAAAGGACTTGTACACAGAAAACTACATAACATTGCTAAAAGAAATCAAAGACAATCTAAATAGGTGGAAAGACATTCCCTGCTCATGGATAGGAAGGCTAAATATAGTTAAGATATCTATTCTACCCAAATTGATTTACAGATTCAGCACAATACCAATCAAAATTTCAACAACCTACTTTGAAGAACTGGAAAAGCTAGTTACCAAATTCATCTGCAAGAGAAAGAGACCCCAAATAACGAAAAGTGATCCTAAAAATGAAGAACGAAATGGGAGGATTAACACTCCTTGGCTTCAAAAACTTATAAAACCACAGTGGTGAAAACAGCATGGTATTGACACAAAGATAGAAGCATTGACCAATGGAATTGAACCAAGAGTACAGAAATAGACCACCAAATATATGGTCAACTAATTTTTGACAAGGCCCCCAAATCCACTGAACTGGGACAAAATAGTCTTTTCAACAAATTGGCAAGGAAGAACTGAATATCAATAGCCAAAAGAATGAAAGAGAACCCCTATCTTACATCCTATACAAAAATTAACTCAAAGTGGATCAAACACCTACATGTAATAGCTAGCACCATAAAGCTTCTAGAAAAAAAATGTAGGGAAACATATTCAAAACCTAGTAATAGGAGGTAGCTTCCTAAACTTTGCACCCAAAGCCAAGCAACAAAAGAAAAAATAGATACATGGGAACTCCTCAAATTCAAATGCTTCTGCACCTCAAAAGACTTTGTCAAACAGGTGAAGAGGCAGCCAACTCAATGCAAGAAACTATTTGGAAATCACATATTGGACAAAGGTTTGATATCCTATATACACAAACAAATCATACAACTCAGCAACAAAAGAACAAGCAACCCAGTTATAAAACAGGCTAAAGATATGAATAGGCATTTTTCTGAAGAGTAAATATAGATGGCTCAAAAGCACACAAAAAGATGCTCATTTTAACTGGCTATAAGGGAAATGCAGATCAAGACGCAATGAGATACCACCTCACACCTATAAGAATGGCTGCTACTAAACAAACAGAAAATTGTAAATATTGGAGAGGATGTGGAGAAATTGGGGCACTTATGCACTGCTGATGGGAATGTATAATGGTGCAGCCACTACAGAAGAATGTTTGGTGGTTCCTTAAGAAACTATATATCGAGTTGCCCTATAACCCAGCAATAGCCCAACTTGGTATATACCCAGAAGAGCTGAAAACAATGACACAGACATTTGCACACCAATGTTCATAGCAGCATTATTCAACAATCGCTAAAAGATGGAAACAAACAAAATGTCCACCAACAGACAGGTGGATCAAAAAAATGTGGTATATATATATATATATATATATATATATGTTCGGATATTATGAAGCAGTAAGACTAAATGACATCCTGAAGCACATGATAAGATGGATAAGCCTTGAGGACATAATCCTGAGTGAAATAAGCCAGACACAAAAGGATAGATACTGAATGATTCCACTTTTATGACCAGCATAAAGGTATAATCAGAGGCTTATAATACAGAATATAGGGTACTTAGAGATACATAGAATCTAGAGATGGATAATCAGTTAGCTAATGAGGTTGAACTCTAATGTAAGGGAATAGATAGAAGTGAAGGTAGTTCTCTAATGGGTCTAGAAGCAATATTACCATATTGAAGATGAACAAGAGTGAAAGGGTGTATAGACCTACATGTCCCACTGATTAACTCTAGAAATATAAATCAGTTCTTGCAAGAACTACTTCAAAGCTATGATTCATGTACAAAGAGTGTTTAAGTTCAGGGTACAGGGGGAAAGCCGCTATTGCATGCTATGGGCTATGTTTAAAAGTAAACCATCAGCACTACACAGCAACAGCAGAGGTAAATAATGGGGGGGAGGAGGGACAAGAGTTACAAGGAGGTTTAGATTTCCTCTTTGGCAAGGATGTGTTTCTTGTTTTATTTTTTTTTCTCTTGGGAGCAATGAAATTATCTAAAATTGAAAGTGCTGATGGATTGTAGACTTGGGGCCCTACACAGGATCCTTGATGAATGCAGGTGGCTGAAGGATGCACTGACTGAGAAGTAGATTGGTGAACGATGGTGTATACTTATGAACAAATGTTGTGTTACTACAAAAAAGGAACGAAGTCATGAGGCAAGCAACTATGTGAATGAACCTGTGGCACATTTGGTGAGGCAAAATGAGCCAGAAACAAAAGAATAACAATGGTATGGTTTCCTTTAGATAATGCTTACAAGTAAACAGCAGTCTAGATTATAAGCTTTTATAGTAGACAGATTTATACCAGAGTGGTAATTATTATTTCTGGATTTTGAGAGGTTGTTTTATATGTATATATATAAATAAAACCTGATATTTAGACATAAGATATTATACATATATATATATATATATAAAACCTGATATTTAGAGATAAGAATGAAGCCAATCAGGTTGGCATTAAAGTAATTCAGAACACAGGGGTAAGGAAGACAATGTCAATATTTTAGAGCCACACATACTCTCTAAGACCAAAGGGAAGAGATTTATTTGGTCTGGAATCGAAATTTTCTGTAGCACATAATCTAACCCAATCTATCTGTATAGCTCATTGGAACAAGTGAAACACAGGGAGCCCAGAATAAGAAAGAGGTCCTTTAATCCTGTATAGCTTAATGTAATGCCGAGAAACATCCTAGAGTATATAAAGCAAATAATAAGTATTGGCAAAGTACCTTGAGGGATGGGAGAAAAAATATGAAACTGTTAAACTTTACCATCAAGAAATCCCCTGATATTGTGTCAAGCTTTAGGGACACCCAAATTAATAGGTCAAGCCCTTGATCTTGAGGCTTACTCTTGCAAAACTTATGTAGGTAGCATAGAAGCTTAGTCTACCTATAGGCATGCCTAAGAGTTACTTCTGGAGGACCTCTTTTGTTGCTCAGATGTGGCCTCACTGTCTCAAAGTCCAAGTCTGCAAGTAAAATCATTGCACTCCTCCCTATGTGGGACATGACATCCAGGGGTGAAAGTCTCCCTGGCAATGTGGGAGATGACTCCCAGGGATGAATCCGGCCCTCACACCATGGGATCAACAATTCCATCCTGACCAAAAGAGGAAAACAAAAGTGTGACTAATAAAGTATCAGTGGCAGAGAGAGTGCAAATAGAGTCAAGAGGCTACTCCGGAGTTTGTTCTTATGCAAGCTTCAGTTAGACCTTGCCACCTATCATAACCTGCCAAACCCCAACCAGGACCATTCCAGCCAAACCTAAAGAACACCTAGAGCAATATATAAGATTCCCCAAGGGTTCCACGTACTAGTGCAATTTTATAGAAATCCACACCCTCCAGATAGGTCCCTGGAACAGATAAATCCTAAAACCTAGAGGGCCCAGCCTCACTAAGACATTAGATAGTTCTATCTCTCTACCCCATATTAGTTACAGACCCTTCCAACATGAAAAAAGTTCAAATGGCCATAGCCCAAACACCCCTAAAGAGAGTGATAGAAAGATCAAAGGTGATGGGGAGTTATACAGAGAAAAGAGGATTGAAATTGTATTAATTAATTAAAATCCTTTTAAGTTGATCATTAAATTGATATCTCTTTTAGGCTCCAATATCCTAAAGTAGCTAGAAGTAAAAAACAAAAATTGTGAAGTTGTAACCCATGTCACGCTCTGAAATATGTTCTACAACTAATTGTGGTGCTGTGCTTTGAAATTTACTGCATTTTTTTGTATATATGTTATTTTTCATTAAAAAAAGAAAGAAAATAGGTCTATTGTGGTGATAAAAAATATTTAAGCCTTCTAGCTTCCTATATTCTGGGGCAGCTAAAAGGAAAAATCTGAGAGGATTGTATGGTAGCCCATGACATACTCTGAAATCTGTCCTGTAACTACTTGTTGAAGAATGCTTTGAAAATTACTGGGTTTTTTTATTTCTTTACTTTATATGTGCATTATACTACACAATTAAAAAGTTTTTAAAAAATTGGACTTCAGATTATCTAACTCAAATCCTTCA
Source organism: Myrmecophaga tridactyla (assembly GCA_004026745.1). NCBI lineage: Eukaryota > Metazoa > Chordata > Mammalia > Pilosa > Myrmecophagidae > Myrmecophaga > Myrmecophaga tridactyla. The sequence goes on from PVIY010005417.1 coordinate 7,037, forward strand.
TTTTATTCAAGTAAGATCAAACAAACTTTATGGAGAGATGATCACATGTCTCAAAACATCTGTATCAATAAGCATGAGTCTACACTCGAGATGTAGGGTAGGGACAGTGGGCCCTGAATTGGGCACATGTAGGGGAGAACAGAAGAGGAACGGGAGTACATGGCAAGGCAGAGATGGTTGGTCTACAGAGCTGGGAGCAGAAGAACACCAAGGCTGCACCTTGACAGCTAACTTGATGGATCCAGGTACATATATATTAAGGTCCATTCCTAAATTTGTAGGACCCAGTATAGAGTCTTATGTATTTTTCCAAGATATTTTAACATTATAAAGTAAACCTGTTAAGTCAAATAAACTTTTAGATAAAATTGTTAAATGTAATAGAGTTGTCCCATCTACCTGGACAAACGTATAATACAAATAATTATATGGTTTTTATAATACTGAAATTCAGCAAAATCTCAATTACCGAATTTAATCCTTATTGTACATGTCTAGGTATTTTGCTGATGGGCTGGTGACTTTTGAATGAGTAGTAAAACAAAAACAGATAATCCATGATTTTTTGTTTTCTGTTTTTTTTTTCCTTCAGTAATGGCTGTCTCATCTCTCCTACTAACAAACTGTAACAATATTAATTTCCCCACACCCTGCAGGAAATTAGACATCACTTAACTTTGTTGTTTTAGGTATTTAAATATCTTCTCCATAAACTAATTATCTGATGCCTTAGTATACTGTATATTTATGTAATGGAAAAAAGATAAATACTTATTCTGAAAAGGTAACAAATATCAAAACATAGCCCAAAATATAGATTCTAAAAGATTTCAGACAGGTGCACAATTTCACAAATACAGCAATGGAACAAAATAGGGGCCATGTATATAAGATGCAATTTTAAGCAGTGGACAAGAGGATAGACTATTCATTAAATAACATTGGGACAAACAATCATAAAACTGAGTGAACATTTTGATTAGAAAAACTGTGATCAGAAAATGTGGTCTGCACTGTTATTCATTTTGGAATGCATTGAGTTTTATTTGTCACATAATATGTGGATAATTGCCATTAATACTGAAAAGTTTCAATATGTGGGAGAAGGACTTTGATTTGATTTACGTGAACCATATCTACTTTATCAAGCCTAGTTGTATTCAGCGCAAACCCTGTGCGTCTTCTCAATCCCAATAACCCATCTGTCTCCCCTTTACCTGTTTTGGTCAATACCCCACCTACAACAATTCTCTCCACCACACCAGACCTGTATAAAATGCCAAGCCTTAGGACTTGGGATCTGGTTTCCTGAATGGCCACCAAAGGGCCTTGTAGATATGACCTGGAAATGTAAGGGGACTGAGCTCCACTGGGATGATCTTTGATCATTAGGATAAGGAAAACTGCATGAAGCCTGGCAGTTAAACTCACCCCTCTTTTCTCTGCTCTGAGGTGTAATTTCTCCTTTAAAGTCTTCCTGAAAGAGAGAACCTGCTGAGCAAACACACCTGCCAAAAGACCTGAGAGGCCAGCCCTGTAATACATCCTACTGCATTAGTGAAAATCTTCCTTTGCCTCACTCTTTTTCCTCACTTCCACAGTCTTGGGCTTGACACTGTGTCAACGCTTTGATCCTTGCTTTTGGCTCTTCTTTCTAGAAGGCCTGGGCAAGGAAGCAATTCTTATATATATTTTTTATCCATTTGATCCACCATGGTTGAAAAGGGATAAAAGAGTGAGAAGATTTAGAATCTCATGATTCTGTATGCTTCTATTTAATCTTGTCTATCCTGATATTTCTATTTCATAAAAGTTTATGTCATTTTATGCACAGATTTTCACAAATGTTCATATATTTATGCAACAAATATTTTGCACAACAATGTGCCAGGCATTTCCAGTGATAAAGTAATAAAGTGATTAAAATCTCCGCCATCAAGAGATTTTTGTGGACATACTTCTTAACGGTATAATATATCTTTTTGTGACTTAAAAAGGTCTGCTCTGTATCATGTTATGCTTTATGAAGTCAATTCTGTCTTGTCTGACATTGGGATCATTGCCAAAATTTATATATATTTTTTGCATTTGCCTTTGATGCTTTCCTGACCCATTTAATTTCAAGTTTCCCAAATCACTTTGTTTCATGTAAGTATTTCCATAAAGCATAGACATGAATTTTATTATTTTGCCTTGGGATCCTTTCTTGAAAATCTTTTCTTGTAATAGATGAGATTTAATCAGGACCCTGCGGGATAATCTCCTTTACTTAAAGTCAACTGATTATGGACTGAAATCACATCTATAAAATACCTTCACAGCAACACATAGACTAGGATTTAATTGAAAAATGGGACTTTAGCCTAGCCAAGATGATACATAAAACTGACCCTCACAGTCTATTATTTTATGTTACATTTTCTGAATTATTAAAATATCCATGGGTCCTATTTTCATGGTTTTTATTTTTCATTTTTTTGCATTTAGGAAGGGTTTCATTTTACTTCAAATGGTTGCCTTTAATGTTTAAAATCTAACATAATAACCTTAGTCTTTATTTACTTAAAGAGTATCTACTAGTTCCCTAATGTGAACGATCTTGAAAATATTTCCTATACCCTCTCCCATACTTCCTGGGATTTTCTTTTTTTGGGACGTTTTTGATTACTGATTCAAATTTCTTTACTAATGTTCTAGTTTGCTAGCTGCTGGAATGCAATATACCAGAAACAGAATGCTTTTAAAAGGGAGAATGTATTAAGTTGCAGGTTTATAGTTAATAATGTCCTAATTAAACAAGTCTAAAAAAATGTCCAAATTAAGGTACCAACAAGAGGTTACATTCACAGGAGAAAGGCCAATGAAGTTCAGGGCTTCTATCTCAACTGGAAAGGTTCATGGCAAACACGGCAACATCTGCTAGCTTCCTCTCCAGGCTTCTTGTTTCATGAAGCTCCCCTAGGGACATTTTCTTTCCTCATCTCAAAGTCTCTGGCTGCATGGGCTCTGTGTTCTCATGGCTCTCCCACACACTCTCTCTCTCTCTCTCCAAAATGCTTCCTCCTCTTTTAAAGGATTCCAGTAAACTAATCAAGACCCACCTGGAATGGATGGAGTCACAACTTCATCTAACCAAATGTTACTACCCACAATTGGGTGAGTCACATCTCCTTGGAGACAATCTAATCAAGTTTTCACCCAGCAATACTGAATGAGGGTAAAGGACATGGCTTTCCTGGGGTACACCATAGTTTCAAACAAGCACATTCCACCCTTTGGACCCCAAAAAGACATGTTCTTTCCAAATGCAAAATACATTCATTCCATCACAATATCAGAAAAACCTTAAACCATTTCAGTAATAATACAAATACAGTACAAGCTTAAAACCAGTATAAAGTCTCATCAAAGTCAAATACAGGCATGGTCTGCTCTAAGGCAAAATTCTTCTCTGGCTCTGAACCTGTAAAACTCAGAAAAAGGTATTTGCTGCAAACATACAAAGGAGGGGCAGTCATAAAATACATATTATCATTTCCATAGGGAGAAATTGGAAGGAACATGGGTCACTGGACCCAAGCAGTTTTGAAAACCTGCAGGGCAAACTCCATTAGATTTCAAAGATGACAGTCACTTATCTTTGGAGCTTTAGAGAGCGGCAGTCTCATTCTTTCCAATGGCCTATGCAGCAGCCCGCCTCTCTCCGAATGCTACCTTGGGGGACGCTGAGGAGACCACCTTTTTCTCAGCTCCACCCTTTCCAAGCACTGGGGCTGCACTCAGAGTCCTCTGCCATCTCCAGGGCACAAGCTTAACCCTTCCATGTGGTAATAGCCAGGCTCTCCCCAATCCCCAAGAAATGTGCTCCACTCCCTACAAGGTCTGAGGCAGCACAACTCTTCCACTGCAATGAGGTGGAAGGCCCATCCTCTGCCTTCAGGGCAAACTCACCGTCTCCATGTGCTTGGGTGGGTCCACTCTCCTGGACTGAGGGTCCTTGACTTTAGACTTCAGCTTCCATAGTTCTGCCTCTGAAGTTATTTTTCCTCCAATGTGTCCTTTCTCTGTCCCTTTCAGTCCAGATTGGCAGTTGTTCTATCTATACAGATCCCACAATACTCTTGTTGGCTTTCTATATAGTATGTCTGGATCATGTCCATAAGGCAGAAGGAGTTTCCACAAATCCTTCCTGGATAACTCCATCTCCAATCCTGGCTTTTTCTGAAATGACTGACTGGTTCCACATTTGGCTATGTCCTCATGTGGGGCACTATTCTCTGGGGCCTCCCTTCCTGGAAGTCCAGAATTTTCCAGAACATCAATTTCTGATCTCTTTGTACCCAAGAGTTCAGTTCTCAGCTTATCTCTATCCTGTTGCATTTCGCTATAAGCTGCAAGGAGAAACCAGGCTGTACTTTCCATATTTAATTTGGAAATCTTTTCTGCTAAATATCCAAGTTCATGGCTTTTAAAATCTGCCTTCCAACCAAAGCCCCTAGTCAATTGTGCCAGATTATCTTCCATTTTAAAACAAGGATCGCCTTCCAGTTTGGAATAACTCATTTCTGTTATAAATGAAATAATGCCTCATTTCTGTCTAGAGCCTCATCAGAGGTATCATTAGAGTCTGCATTTCTAAGAACAGTCTCTTCAAAGCATTCTAGCTCTTCTCTATCAACCTCCTCACAACTCTGCTAGAATCTTCCCCTTATCCCTTTAAAAAGCTGTTCCAACATGTTTGGTATTTGCAAACCACAGTAGCACCCCATTTCTCCTGTACCAAAATCTGTTCTAGTTTGCTAGCTGCCGGAATGCAATATGCCAGAAACAGAGTGGCTCTTAAAAAGGGGAATTTATTAAGTTGCTTGTTTCTAGTTCTAAAACTGTGAAAATGTCCAAATTAAAGCAAGGCTATAGAAATGTCCAATTTAAGGCATCCAGGTAAAGGTACCTTGGTTCAAGAAGGCCAATGACGTTCAGAGTTACTCTCTCAACTGGAAAAGTGCATGCAAACATGGCAACATCTGCTAGCTTCTTCTCCAGGCTTCTTGTTTCATGAAGCTCCCCTGAGGGCATTTTCCTTCTTCATCTCCAAAGGTATCTAGCTGTGGTTCTCTTGGATCTCTTGCTCTCTCTCTTTCTCCAAAATGCTTCCTCTATTAAAGGATTCCAGTAAACTAATAAAGATCCACCAAGAATGGGTGGAATCACAACTCCATCTAATCAAATACTAATACCCACAATTGGACGAGTCACACCTCCTTGGAGATAATCTAATCAAACGTCCACATAGCAATAATAAATGAGGATTAAAGGACATGGCATTTCTGGGGTACATCACAGATTCAAACCAGCACAGCTAATTTCTAAGAATTTGCCCATTTCACCAAGGCTCAATCCTCATACATTTCCAGGTCATATCTGCCAGGCACTTTGGTGGCCACTCAGATTTGAAGTTTTAAGGCTTGGCATTTTATCCAAGTCTGGTGTGGTGGAAAAAATTGTTGTAGGTGGGGCACTGACCAAGACAGGTAAAGGGGAGGCAGAAAGTTATTGAAATTGAGAAGACACAGAAAGTTTGTGCCCAATATAACTACAGAAAAAGACTTAAAGTAGATATGGTTTATGTAAATCAAATTCCTTCTCCCACATATTGAAACTTTTCAGTATTAACAGCAATTATACATATATTAGGTAACAAATATAACTCAATGCATTCCAAAATGAATAACAGTACAGAGCACATTTTCTGATCACAATTTTTCTAATTACAATTGTTTCCTCAATTTTATATCTTAACATTTGCTTATCCTAACATTTAATGAGTAGTCTATCCTTTGTTCCCTGCTTAAAATAGCATCTTATATGCATGGACCTATTTATGGCTCCTATTTTGTTCCATTGTTATATTTGTAAAATTGTGCACCTGTCTGAAATCTTTTAGAGTCTATATTTTTGCTATGTTTTGATATTTCGTACATTTTCAAAATTAATATATATCTTTCCATTCCCAATTTTAGTTATTTGGGTCCTCTCTCATTTCCTCTTCATTAGTCTAGCTAAAATTTTGTCAGTTTTACTGATCTTTTCAAAGAACTGATTTTTGGTTTTGTGGATTCTATTTTTTTTTTGTTTTTGCTTTCCTATTTCATTTATCTCTACTCTAATCTTTGTTATTTCCTTCTTTCCACTGGCTTTGGGTTTAGTTTGCTCTTCTTTTTCTAGTTCTTTGAGTTTTCACAGTAAATCCCTTTTGTGAATTCTTTCTCTTTTTTTTTTTGATGTAAGCATTTAGAGTTATACATTTTCCTCTCAGCAGTACATTTTCTGCATCCCATAACTTTTGGTGTGTTATGTCGTATTTTCTTTTCTTTCTTTCTTTCTTTTTTTTTGCTTCTAGCTATTTCCTTTTTTCATTTATGATTTTCTTTTAAAAATTCAGTTGTTTAAGACTGTGGTTTAATTTCCATATATTTGTGCATTTTCCATTTCTCCCTGTTACTAATATCTAGCTTTATTCATTGGGATCACAAAATACTACATTTTATGATATTAATATTTTTAATTTATTGAGATTTATTTTATGACCTAATAAATGTTCCATTCTGGAGAATGATCCATGTGCACCTGGGAAAAATGTCTTCAGTTTTTGTTGGGTGAAGTATTCTATATATGTTTGTTAGGTCTAGCTGGCTTAGAGTATCACGTCAATCTTGTGTTTCCTTATTAACCTTTTCTCTAGATGTTCTATCCATAATTTAATATGGTTTATTAAAGTTTCCTAATATTAAAGTAGAGATGTCAATTTCTCCCTTCAAATCTGTCAGTATTTGCTTCATACTTTCTTGGCTTCTGCTATTACGCACATATATATATTTTTCAAAAACAATTTTTTTTGTAAAATATAACAAATATACAAAGCAAAGAAAGAGAAAAGCAATAATTTTCAGGGCACATTTCAACAAGTACTACAAACAGGTAGTTACAGAACAGATACCAGAGTTTGTTATAGGCTACCACTTCACCATCTCGATTGTTCCTTCTAGCTGCTCCAAAATACTGGAGGCTAGAAGGAATATTACTATAGTGATTCAGCACCATACTAGTTTGTTAAATCCCATTTACTTTTTTATACCTCTTCCTCCTCTTTCAATCCTTCTCCCAACCTATAGGGAACTTTGTGCAATGCCCGTTCTGATTTTTTCAAGTTGAGTTTAGCCGTCCACACTAAAGGATAGGGGATCGGTCATCTCAGAGGTTACATTGTAGAATACAGCAGACCTAAAGGTATACAAAAGCTTGAGTTGGAGGAAGAGCTACCCAAAGAAGTTGAATCTAAATGCAAGAGAATGGAAAGAAGTGATGGTAACTAATTAGGGGATTTCTAAGTAACAATGCCGTAGTGTATGGAAGGTGAGTATGACTGAAAGGGGATATATAGTGCCATGTATCCCATTACAAATAAGTTCTCGCATGAACTATTTCAATGGTTACATATATATTTTTATAACTGTTACATCTTCTTGTTAAATTGTCCTTAGTATATAATAACCATCTTTGTGCCTCCTACCTCTTTTTGACTTAAAGTCTATTTTATCGATACCAGTATAGTTACCCCAGCTCTCTTTTGATTACTACTTTTATGTTGTACTTTTTCTATCTTTTCACTTTCAATCCACATGTATCGTTTTAATTTAAGGTGCATCTTTTGCATATAACATATGGTTGGGTCATGCTTTTTTAAAAATTCAGTCAATCTCTGCCTTCTGACTTAAGAGTTTAATCTATTTACTGATAATCACTACTGATAATGCAGGATTTTCGTCTGCAAATCTGCTATGTAGCTCTTGGTGACATACCTTTTTCGTACCTCAATTTTTCTGTTAATGCCTACTTTTTTTTTTTTATTTTGGCATGGGCAGGCTCTGGGAATCGAACCCAAGTCTCCAACATGGCAATGTTAATGCCGACATTTATATTTACTTGATTTCTTTTTTTATTTACCGTATTGAGCAACTTCTCTTTTCATTCTGGGTATATTTTCATTGTAATTACCAGTGTTAAAACTTAATATCCTGAATACATAAGAATCATATTTGGTTTAATAATAACTAAACTTCAAATAACACACATATACCATTCCTATACCCTCTGTTCTCCTACATTTTTTCCTACTTGTTACCACTTATGTCTTTGTACACTGCATGTCCAAAACCACAGATTTATTATCCCTTTCAAGCATTTGCTTTTTATACCTGTAGGAACTTAAAAGTGGAGTTACAGACCAAACTGTACACTACAATAACATTGCAATTTATAATTGCCCAAATAGTTGCCTTTATCGCAGATCTTTATGCTGCTTTGAACCATTGTCTAGTGTCCTTTCCTTTCAGTCCGAGGAACTCTCTTTACCTTGTAGGGCATGTCAGGTGGTCATGAACTCCCTCAGCTTCTATTTTTCTGACAACATCCTTAATCTACCCATCATTTCTGATAAAGAGTTCCACCAGATATAAAATTCCTGGCTGGCAGTTGTTTTCTTTCAGCATTTTAAGTATTTCTACCTACTGTCTTCTTGCCCCATTGGTTTTTGATGTGAAATCAGCACTCAATTTAAAATTGGGACTTCTTTGTACGTAAAATGTTGCTTTTCTTTTGGAGCTTTTGGGACTATTTCCTTGTCCTTTGCATTTGATAGTTTGATCAATATATGATAGGTATATTGTTCTTCATATTTATCCTGTTAGTGTTCTCTGGGCTTCTGGATGTGCACATCTTTTGCAAAGTTTGGGAAGTTTTCTGTCATTATTTCTTTGAATATTCCTTTTGTCCCTTTCTTTTATCTCCTAATGTATATACTGGTATTCTTGATGGTGTCCCAGAGTTGTCTTAGGCTATTTTCACTCTTTATAAATCTTTTTTATTTTCTGCTCCTCAGCCTGACTCAGTTGTCTTGTCTTCACGTTCAGTGATATTTTCTTCTACCAGCTCTATTCTGCTTTTGAAACCCCTATTGGACATTTTTCATTTCAGTTACTATAGTCTTCAACTCCAGTAGTTCTGTTTGGTTCATTTTTAAAAAACTATTACTTTTCTAAGATTCTAATATTGCTTATTCATTGTTTTCCTTCTATCCTTTAGTTATTTCTCTGTATTTCCCTTCATCTCTTACAGTATTGTTAAGATTTTTTTCAATTCTTTGTTGGTGCTTTCTGGATTTTTATCCTCTTCCTTTGGACAAACCATCATCTCCTGTTTCTCTGTTTGTCTTAAACTTTTTGTTGCACAAAATCCCTGAGATGTCTGTTTCTTGATTTTTTAATTAGCTACTGATAAGAAGGATTTTCTTGAGCTTCAGCCCTCCTATCAGGAAGGTCTGCCCAAGGCAAATCAGTGTGTAGGGTTTTCCCTGCCTTTCTGGGCCTGTGCCTTGTCCTAGGCTTTTGCTTGCTAGTTGTTTGGGAGTTCCCCCATTTGTAAGAGTTTGACTGTCCCCTCTGTTTCCAAGAGACAGACCTCCCTTTCCCATGTCTTTGAAGCTGGCAGGCCTTAGCCTCAGACTGTCTGTCTCTATAGTTTCTTATACTTCTTTCCTTGGCTCAATCTGCTTTTGTGTGGAGGACAAATTCTGGGAGGAGGAACATGCTAGAAGGGACTCTACCAAGTCAGTCTTTCCAAACCAACACAGGGTCAAGGACTCATGAAGGAGGGACAGACCAGCTCCAAAGTATTCTGTGGTGGGGATCAGGAAGGGTGCCAAGAACTTCTCTGAAAGCTCCCCAAAGCTGAGCATTCCTGGCCTACATAGCAAATGCAGCCCTTCAACTCACTGTCCCCCACAGCTCTGAGGAAGCACAGGGAACCGAGTTTCTACCACCTTATCCCCTGTTCATGGCAAGTTGAAACAATGGCTATCACAGCCCTTGTCCAGAGCAGGTTGAAACAATGGCTTCCCTCAGAAACAGGCCCTGGTAATCCTAATTCACTAATCAGAAATCTTTATCAGTGATCTGCCATGCCTACCCTTGGCCTTGGGGAAGAGTATTTTTATGTCCCTTTCAATAATTAGTGAGCTAGCTAAGGGCTGGACCCCACAGTGGCCTGCCATGAGAGTGGAAGATGGGCACTGTTGGGCCCCACATAGAGAGAGCAATTTGCTGCTCGTTATTGTAATTTATCAGCCTTTTTCTCTCACTCTCTTCTGGAGGTTGTATCTTCTGGTCTCCTAAGTTTCATAATAGTTGTTTCAGACAGTTTTTGCTGTTTAATAGTTGTTATGGTGGAAGGACTGCAACCTGGATACTTCTTTTCCACCATCTTCCCACAATCCTCTTTTAGGCTTTTAAACTTTTTGACCATGACTCCAGATAAAATAAATAAGTGTGTTATACCCCAGGACTCACACATATGCAAATACATTCATATATCTGTAACTGAAGCAAAAAAAATGAAATCATTCTTACCTTTACTGAGTGTACTTCATTAATATTTTCTTTTTCATTATATTTTACTTATTTTTAACGCTTTCCATGGCTCATTAAATTCAGTTTATGGCCCATTAATGGCTTACTAACCTTTCTTAGATAAATTTCATCTAGAATGTTTATTCATTCTGTACCCAACATTTATCATCTTCTATGGGCCAGTTATTGTTCTGGGCATCTTTGTACAACTGTTTTTCAATTGAAAATTATTTTAAGGCTCAGAGATTTTGTGACTTGCTCAGGATCATATAACAAGGATCTTTGTGCTCTGATAGTTAGTCATTACAATTAAATACAGGATCAATTAAATAATAGGTATCAAAGAAGACTGAACAGAGATGAAATGATTTGCAAGAGAAAAATTCCAGCATTGTATAAAATAATTTTCACTAATATTCAAAAACTAGACTTAGGGAGCATACCTTAAAAGGTCCGACTAGTTAAAATAAAGACAATAGAAAACACACACAACTCAGGGGTGCTATTTAGAATGAGGATCTTGTAGAGACTGCATTCTTCCAAAGACTACTACAAGTTGGTAAAAATGTGCAAAAGATCAGTTAAGAAAATTGACTAATATATTTTATTGCCACATATCTATGGAGGAGAAGTTGGGTGGAGTGAGATGGGGGTGGGTAGCGAACTAACATGTGGAGTTTGATGTCAGCAAGGAGGCTCAAGCTTAAGCTCAACTTCCAGAATCTTCATCTTCTGGGAGTGTGGAACCATGATGAGTATTATCCTTGTGAAAAGCAAGTCAGGGCTCAGAGAAAGCTGTCCTGAAGCCAAGAAATCAGATCTATTCAAAAAACAGCAAACAACCCCAATCCTGGCACAGGGTCTTTTGTGAAGGAGAATAATTGATAATGGGGAGCCAGGCTAGGAGAACTGAGATTCCTGCATGAAAAATAAAAGGAAGAGGCAATGAAATAATTTTCATCAGAGTGATAAAAAGTTTCAGAAGCATAAAACCTTGACAGGGATATTTGCCTGACTTGCACATCAAAAGCGTCTTAGACCTTCCAAATCCAAATTCTAACATTCTTTAGTTTACTAACCTGTTCATTTGATTAGCTCAACAACGTGTTGCCCATCCACAGCCCAGTCTCTCTCCCATTTTTGTCCAAAACCAGCATCCACCCCTACCAATCAGACTCCTTTGAAAATGACTAGCTGTGTACTTGGCTGTGATAGACTTGTCAACAATAGTGCAAGACAGAGCAGATTCCAACCAAACTAAGCTGAGAGACTGAAAATAAGGAGATTATTAAAAAAAAAAAAAGCAATAAAGCAAAGACTGAAAGTCTCCGCAGGAAGAGAAGAGAAAACAAAGGCTAGACCCAGGTTGTGTTTTCCTTCAGAGAGCCTAAATAATCATCATAGACTTCAGTAGAAACATCCAGATGTAGCTCTATGAAAATACATCCAAATGCAGTTCATGAACCTGCTCGCTTTTCAACTCTGTTGCAGATGTGACAAAGAATTTAGTCTTAAACTAAGGCAGTGCAACACTTTCAAGGGAAGCATTAGCATATAGTTACCAATCAACAGCTTTCTGCTAGATTCAGCAGCAGAATGGGACAAGTCTAGTGAGGTGGGATTTCTTTATTTAATTACTGCAATCTGAAAGTCCACGCGACATTCATACATTCATAAATTAATGCTATTAATACGTAATTTCCCTGCTGTATCCCCAGAAACTAAGTCAAGGTCTGATACATCATAGGCATGCAGTAAACACTTTGTTGAATAAATGAGTGAAATGAAATCAACAAACGACTATAAAAACTTTTATGTAAGATAAAAACAATTTACAGGGAAACCCATTTCGAGCCTTGAAAACATTGAGTACGGAGACAGTCATGTAAACCATAGAGGACAGAAAGTTAGTTGTGTCTTCACCTAGCACACACTGTCCCTGGCCATCTCTCATTTTCTCCCTCTGCTTTCAATTAAAGTTTATTTGTTGTTGTCCCTAACACCTCTACCAGAGCACAGATCACTTCTGACCTCTAGACCAACATACCAAACCTTTTATTGGGCCCCTTCCTCTGTGTTCAAAAGGCACATCAAAGCAAAATATATAAAACCTAACTTGTTTTCTTTCTTCACTTAAGGTCTCAATCATGATTTCTCTTCCACACTCAACAACCCTCACCTCCATCTAATTGGTCTTCAAATTTAGTTCATTCTATTTTGTCAAACTATTTCAGATCTTTACCTTTCTCTTCATCACCACAGCTACCACCTTAGCAAAATCTCTGTTATAGAAATTTTTACGCATGTTGAAACTGATGGTTAGGGAGCTCAAGGAGTTTTCTCAGATATTTAGTTGTAGATTGACCAACTTCTATGTTCTTTCTATAGGACTTACTAACTAGATAGAAAGGGTAAAATACTTAGTGTTACAAACCTAAGAAAGTCCCACAGCACTTTGGTTCATAGAACTGGGTTCCATTAATCAACAAAGGGAAAAAAAAATACAAGATCTGGTCACGGAAAACAAATATGAACTCAGTTTTGTGCCTGTTCAGTGTGGGATGTAAAAATTTTCTATCTACCTAAGTGAGGCCAACTGGCAGCACTGTGCTATGGGAGCAAGCTGGTTGCATTTTCTATTTCTGACTCTCTTTGAGTCACCTTGTTTCATCCTCTGAGCTCTCAAGAGGACTCTGCACATGTCACAAGGGAGAGAAACAGTGGCAATGACAGATTTTCTTTTTCAGAATCAACCTGGGCCTGCAGAGCCTGTCTCTGGTTTCACTCTCCCCACCCTCCCTACTTCCATCTGCTTCAGAATCAAGAAAGATCATAGGGGGCCCAGGCCTTCCCAGGGTGACTGTGAAGTGCACACAAAACACACTGAGGCCTCATGGCTTTGAAGAGGCAGGTTTGCATCATTCAGAGCTGTTTCCCTAAAATAATCTACTGGCAGCTCTGGGACACCAACCTGTGGCAGAGAACACATTCATTAACAGTCCTGCTCCACAACGGCTACACCATTTTGCTGACACAGACCTCAGCAGGTTTCCTCAATGGAATACGGGAGTGTAATTTAGGGCATATCTAAGATGCACTGTGTATTAGGTTTAGGTAAAAAATAGTAAGCTTTAAGCTTCAGTTCCTGCATCCCTTTATGGATAGGCAAGAAGACACCAAAATCTCTTGTTGAAGTCACACCTAACCCACATCTTCCTGATTCTCCTACACACACCACTCTTGTCCTATCTGCACGGCACGTATGTACATGCCCACACCCACGCCTGTCTCATTCAGTCTCTATTTCGCAACAGCTACTTATCCTGTATGAATGGTATATATATATATTTTTTTTATATTCATTTTTTAATTGAACAAGTTAAATTAAGTGATAGCATTCTAAAGTTTATCTAGTTTCCCCTAAAGAGAAAGTAAGATTAAAATGTGTCCATTCATTCCATCATTTATAAATATGTGCTGAGCACCTTTTCCAGGTCAGGGACTGTGGACAGACCCTGTGGATAGAGCAATGGTAAACTTGGTGCACTGAAGAATCAATCAGGCACACAGCTCTGAGTGATGAGTCAGTGTGGCTGAAGTCTACTGATTGAAAGGAAGGACGGAGAAAGGTGATAGCAGAAGTTAAACTGGGCCAGTTCAAACAAGGTCTGAAACAATTTAGAAGAGGTACACATTTTTTTTCTAATTCCAATGGAAAGTGATTGGAGGATGTTGAGCATGGAGCAGGTTACATGATATGATTTATATTTCAAAAGGAATCCTCTGACTCCCAAGTGATACAGCCATTTTGATAGGGCACAGAATGCAATATGGGAGACCAGTTTGAGGCTATTGTACTACACTAGGTAAAAGATGATAGATGAATCAGTGTTAAAATTTTTATACACATACGCATTTACAAAATATTTTCATTAGCTCATTTGAGCATCAGAATATTTTTTGAAGGAGGTGGTAGCATTATCCCTATTTTACAAATAAATAAGTCTATAATTTTGCTGAGGTTAGGATTTGCGTTAGATCAAACATCTCATAAATGACAAAATTGAGGTAAAATGTAAGAATTCTTTCGCATGCCCCTCCCCCACTACCTTCCCTCCATTCTACATCATGCTACATTTTTGTATGATGAACTTTTTAAATCCTTAAGTTTTTTATTAATTACTCATCAACTGTTTTGTGGCACATTTTTCAAATCTATTTCTATGGAAGAAGCGTGATGTAGTAGAATGAAATTAACCAGCAGCCAAAGGCCTGTTCAAGCACCCAATTGAGCACTGGAAACTTCAGTCTCCATCTAAAAGCCTGGTTATGATGGATCATTTCCCAATGTTTAATATTCAAAAACTCATTTGCAGCACAATAAAACTCCAGAATTCCCATGTCAACTACTATCAGAATTTTTTTTCAGCAAAAGATAACCATGAACTTTCTTAAACTACTCATTTTTAGTCAGACAAAAATAACTATTTTTATTTGGTTTTTGTTTAGCCTATGGTGTCTTATCATGAATTAAATCTGTCAGTAGAATGCTTAATAAATGCTAGGTAATGTTATTGCCTTCTGACATTTTTAAATATTGAAAATTACTCATGGACTCCCTATAATAACCTGTTTCCTCATAAGTAAGATTTAAATGCATTGAGCACCTACTAATTCCAGACACTGTTGTAGGTATTAGAGAGTCAACAGTGGAAATACCAGCAAATACTGTTTCTCTGGAGTGTACATGCTATCGAGGGCAGCAAACACAAAACAAAAATTCAAGCAAAATTAAGTGTGCTAAAGGAAATGACTAGAAGAAAATACAGAAACAGATGGAGCAAAAACTATTTTGAGCAGGAGTGGCCAGAGAAGATCTATAAAGGTGAGATTTAAATTGATTCAGCAAGAATGGCAAGGAATGCCATATGTGAGGTTGGGAAGGCCATTTCAAAAAGAGAAAACTGGCAAGTGCAAATGCCCTGAGGCTAAAAAATAATGTAGTCAGGTCAAAGGATTGAAAGAAAGCATGGTGGCCGTAGGGAAGTACAGAAAGAGAGTAGTGTGTAAAGACATATAGGCTTTCAATAGCTATTTCATCGTAAATACAGATGTTATTGTATATGCAGTAGATGTCACAACTTTCCATCAAAAATATTTTCTTTTTATGTGCTTACATGTATGTTTCCCACATCTGGGGCTTTTCTGATATCATCCAATTTATCCTCCAATATCTGGGCTTGGCACAGAATAGGTAGTAAATAAATGTTTGACCAAATGAATTAATGAATATTATCCACCTACAAAGTGTGATAAGAATGAACATAACATTAATATTATCGTTCATATCTTTACTGCAAATAAAGGTAGGTTCCTGGAATATTTCTAGGTGTTTTACTTATGTGCTATCCTCACTACAACCTTGAAAGTCCCATTTCACAGATGAGGAAACAGCATTTCAGAGTGGTTATATAACTTGCTCAAGGCCACAGAACTAGTGACAGAGCTGGAATTAAAATCAAGGTCTTTCTGCATCAATAAGTCCTGAGATATCTATTTTCTTACCCCTTGACTGAATGGGACCCTTGCCTCTTCTGGAAGTTCATGCACTATATAAGTCTCCTCTGGCTTGCATGCTTTAGTGTACACTTCATCATTAAATCTATACTAGTTTCTTATCACTGCTGTAAAAACAAAAATAAGGGCTTAAAACAACTCAAATGTATTTGCTTACATTTCTGGGGGTCATCAGTTTGACATGAGTTTCACTGGTCTAAAATCTTTATGTTGACAGAGCTATATTCCTTCTGGACACATATACTTGTGTCAGGAAAATAAAAACGCAGCCTACACTTTGGGAGACAATATTTGGAAACCACATATCAGATAAAGGCTTAATATCCAGAGTATATAAAGAGATTCTACCACTCAACAACAAAATGACAAACAACCCAATTAAAAAAAATGGCAAAGGACAAGAACAGGCACTTTTAGGAAGAGGCAATACAAATGGCTAAAAGGCACATGAATCAATGCTCAACTACACTGGCTATTAGGGAAATGCAAATCAAAACCACAGTGAGATTTCATCTCATCCCCACTAGAATGACCATTATCAAAAAAGCAGAAAATGAAAGAGCTTGAGAGGATGTGGAAAAAGAAGCACACTTATTTACTGTTGGTGGGAATGCAAAACGGTGCAACCACTCTGGAAAGCAGTTTGGTGGTTCCTTGAGAAGCTAAGTATAGAATTGCCATTTGATCCAGCAATCCCATTGCTAGGTATTATAAATTCTTGCCATTTTTGACCTCTGCTTCAGGACTACCACAAACATCATGAGATTTCAGAGGAGAATGGGACTGTTTCCAGTTGAATAAAGGTGGGTAATACTTCTAACAAGCAACAAGGAAGAGGCCTTCAGTCCTATTCCCTCGACTAGGCAATAGTTCTACCTTATTTCTAGGATTCGGCATGACTTGGGTGTTGAATAAATAATTTTTGAATTGTGTTCTTTTAAGCTAACATAAAAAAGTCACTTTGCAAATTATTCAAAACAATTTTTGGAAGGGGAGTGGAAATACTCTCCAGAAATGTGTGTAAGTAACTGATTTGTTCAACAGTATTCCTCTTGATAGAGGGAAAAATCAAAGCATGTTGTGTAATTATCTAACACAATCCCTAGAATCTAAATTCATGGAACTTTGGTGTTCTATTCAGAAACTCCATCAAAAGCATTAGGATAGCTGGATAGTGCCAGGTGACGAGATATATACAGAAAGATGAGATTTGCTGACTTCTGATCTATGGTCTATTTTATCAGAAAGGGAAAGAAAATGCGGCTAGTTGGTGCCAACAACTCAAAGACACTGTCCTTGCTGCTAGATGTTTTTGGTCCTTGTCTAAAAGGAGAAGGAACCATATGGATGGGTAAAGCCAGGCTTCCTTGAAGAAGACAGGCAGGAACAAATTTTAACATATCAGGTAGGATCAGCCACAATTGACTGAGATGATCGTTTTGAGGGTAAAAAAGAAGAATGAACAATTTCAACTTGCCCTTACTTTAGTCAAATGAATGTAACTCTAGATGTATTCTCTATGGGTAGTAATTATTTTATTAATGAATGAATTTGAATAATAAAATCTGGATTTAAATTCTGGCTTAGATAAGGTAAGTGAACTTTCTATACCTTGGTTTGATTGTCTTTAAATTATATCCATTTACAAGGTTTTTGGAATGATTGAATGATTAAAAAAAATAGGTGAAAATACATTTTATTTCATAAAGTACTATGCAAATATAAACTTAAGTTATGTACCTCTAACTTCTTTCATTCTTAAAATTGGCTACAGGCCTATTACCATCCATTTATAAACATTCTGTATGTTTGAAAATTTGACCTACACCAAGTACGAAGACTGACTGCAGAGTATTACTCTTCCTTCTCTCCATCTTCACTACCAACCTGCCCACCACCAACTCTATCATAAAGTTAAGTAGTCCTTGAACAACTTTCCTATAAACTTTGCCTGTATGGATCATACAAATAGTGGTCAGCAGAGCTTTACAACAGGTAGAACAACCAGATATGGGTACATGGAGGGTGGAA
Source organism: Myrmecophaga tridactyla (assembly GCA_004026745.1). NCBI lineage: Eukaryota > Metazoa > Chordata > Mammalia > Pilosa > Myrmecophagidae > Myrmecophaga > Myrmecophaga tridactyla. Next base: position 25,108 of record PVIY010005417.1, read on the forward strand.
AAGTATTTTTTCTCTCTTGTTTTTATAAATGTGGTCCTCTGGTAGCCCCATGATAGCATCATTCAATTAAAATTAAGCGCTAGTAAAATGATTGCTGGAGTTATATGCCATTTTTATAGAGCTATGAGTATCAAATCCTTAAGAAATAACCTGAATATTGACTGCCCAGATTCAATCCATTATGGACTAGAACTTTTTTAAATATGAAAAATTAGTAAGCAGTAAGTAGGACTGATCCTACAGATAGAAGGGCAGAAACAGACCAAATTATCCCAGGCATTTAAATATTTAATTCAACAAAATAAGTATCTACTGTGCATTACAGTAACAGTAACAGGCGATAATCAGTGATACAGAGATGGACTCAAAAGACAGGATCCCTGCACTCATACAATGATAGTGATAATTGCGATAATTCTTTAGTAAGTAAAGCAGGTTACTTTGAGAGCATAATAGAGAAGTATTCAATCCAAACTCTGGCTTCTTTATTAATATGGTGCATAATTGGATTATATTTATAGTTATATATTATGCAAATTTTCCTCCAGTGGTAATTTAAATATACACGGTATGATCTTAGAAATATATAAGCCTTAGCAAACTAATATTTAAAAAGTCTATTAATAAAAACACCAATTTATTTGGGTAATGAGCTGTGCTAAGTTTGAGATTCAGTTCAGCTTAAACACTGCATCTACTCAGTAACATGGTTTTTTTTATATAGTTATACTTAGTTTTCGCTCTTTTTCCTAAATGATAATTACATGAACACCCATTCATTTAGCTTCTGAGATGAAATGGCAATTGAAGGGAGAGAAGGCTATTTGAACAAGCCACTGGAGACAAGAAACTTCTAATGCACGATTCTGCACGATATATGGTTAGTCTCTACCTCATAGATTGGAAAACCGCCTCTTTTGGAGCATCATGCTCTGTTGCCTGGGAAAGGGAATTCTGAACTGCAATGCTCTAAATAGTCCATGTAGCGATCTAACGCTTTTCTCACTAACCTTTCTGTTCCATGACTACATCAAGCTTGTTCTTCTTGGGGGTTTTTGTACTTGTTCATTCTGGGACTGGAATATTGTTCCACCAAATTTTAACATGAATGGAGATTGACATTCGATCTCAGCTCAAATGTCACTGTCTTCTCTGACCAATCGTTATCTCCATATTACCTCACTGTCCAATTTCTCTCCATCTCACTACTCTATTCTATTTGCTTCAGGGCATTTATTACTGGCTAATATATTATTTATTATTTGTTTGTCTATTTACATATTTATCATACGCTCCCTCTGACTAGAATACAATCCCAATGAAAACCAAAATAATGTCTGGCACATTGTAGATGCTTAAGAAATACATGTTTAATAACAGAACAATAAGTACAAATCAATTAACTGCTGCAGCAGTATCTCTTTCTTTAATTCTGTCAGATGATCCCAGTCATGGCAAGTAGATTGCATATATTTCCATGCTAGTAATTATTTCATTTTTAAAAAATCTTTATCCAATAATTAGAACATATAAATACATTTTTCTCAAGCAAACAGGAGGCAATCACAAATACTGACATATTGCATTTGTAATTCTCTCAATAAGTCTCAAATACCAAAGAATCAGTATCACATACAATATATTGTGTGTCTTAACAGTTACATGTTTAAAATCCAATTAAAAGACAGGAATTATAACAACAAATAGCCTAAAAAATTTAAATCACACTTCTAAATCCATCAAAGAATATTCCATGACGGTAATTAGGAAGTACCTAAAAATGAATGATAATAAATTATAAAACATCAAAATTTTTGCATTATACCTAGAATAGTATTTAGGAAAAATGTATAAATTTATAGGCTTAGAGGTTTCATGAAATAATCAATCCTAAGAAAGCAGTACGAAAAACAAGAGCAGTCACTAAAAGAGCAAAATAAATATAGGTAAATGAAAAGCAATATGACCAAAGATTTAATCTTTTAAAAAGATAGTAAGAGACTATTACAGATAGCGGTATGTTCTAAAATTTAAAATGTTCTATAAACGTCTAAATAATGCTAATGAACAAAAATTGGCTCAAGGAGAAAGAAAATAAAAGTAGTTTAAAAATATTTAAAGAAATCTAATCATTAGTCAACGATCTTTCCATAGAGCTAACATTACACCCAGGCTTTTATATAGGTGAGTAATACAAAACTGTAAAGGTATAATTTGGTCTTATGCAAAGTGTTCTAGACAAAAGAAAATGAGAGAATATTCACCATCTCTTTATATACATATATACATTTATATATATATATCAAAATTAGATGAGGCCGACAAAAAAAGTAAATTTCAGGTCAATGCACTCCTGAACATGGATGCAAAAAATTCATTAGTAAAATACTGGCAAACTGAATCCAAGCAATATACATAAAAATATAATAGCTCACACCAACATTATTATATTAATTTAAGGTGGGCGTAACATTACAAAAGTGATTACTGAACTGATTACATAAATTTTAAAAGATCCACAATAGATGCAGAAAAATTATTTGATTCAAAACCTATTACTGATAAGAATTCTGATCAATTTAAGAAGAGAAAAATTAACAATTTGTAGCTCATATCATACTTAATGGGAAAAATGGAAAAATTCCTTTTTACCTCAGACATAAGGCAGTGATGCTCAGTATCCGCGGTCACATTCTACCTCGTTCAGACGTGCTCCAGTTGTCCCTGACAATTCCGCCTGCCCACTCAGCTTCCCTGGGGTAACTCCGGGGTCACAATCCCTGGACACAGTTTCCGGGTCACAGCCCGGGCATCCCAGGTCCAGGTCTCTAGTCCTAGCTTCCGGGTCACAGCTTCCGGGTCACAGCTTCCGGGTCACGGTCCCATCACAAGTCCCAGCCGGAACCAGAATTTGGACAGAGCAGGCGCCACGGACTTGCCGGGGCACATCCTGTTGATCTTCTAATACCCCTGCCACCAGATGGCCCATGTACCCGGGTCCGGAGAACATCAGGGTTGGAGGGCGTCAGTACAGATGGCTCACAGTGGAGCTGAAGTCCTGGCAGCCATCTTCTGCTGCCTCTGTCCGCCGTTCGACTCCTGACTCTAAACCACCGAAGCTCCGGGTGATCAGAAACCTGTGGAGAGTGGACGGAGAGTCCCACACTTGGCACATATTTAAGGAAGGTTCTCAAATAACTTAAGAATGCTGAAGATGCCCATGGGCAGAGGAGAAGTGGTTTCCCTGTGTAAGATTATAAAGAGTGCAGCTCTGCCCTATTACACTGGGAGTCACCTGGCCCCTCATAAGGCTGAACAGCCTGGCTGGAGACTTGGCCATGTTCTTGGGAGGTTCTTTAGGTTCTGCCCAGGGTGGTTGCCCCGACCTCCCAGAAATTTTGACTGGTCCTTATTTTATTTATTTATTTATTTATTTACTCATACATTCATTCATTCATTCATTGTGTCTGGTCCAGGAAGCAAACCCCTTATTTGATTGTTTTTAACATACATGGGCAGAAAGTTTCTTGAGTGCAAGAATTTGGTTCTATTCTTGGATTCACAAGGCTAGCAGTGCATAATTAATGGGGTATCACATTTAAGGAATGCATTTCAGCCTCAGGGAAAGTACTCTCAACCTATCTTCTTTGTTTCTCAACTTTCTTCTTAGAAGGGAGACCAACCGAATGGAGAAGAATGATTACCTAGGCCTCAAGGACTAAGCTCAAGTTGTTTCCAGATTTCAGGATCTGAAGAGATGCTGAGAGCTATTGCTCTCTATCTCCATAAACAAGGAATTAACGGGCTTTCATTGGGTGCTGTTTTCACCTATTAACTCATTTTCTTCTTCTACTGCAACTAAATGATCTCCAAAAGATGCACATTGACCCTCTCACTCCCAGTTGTGAAATCTTTCAGTATCAATCCACATTTAGTCTTCATTCCTCATTGTGGTTCCCTAACCTGTCTCCATGTTTTACCTATCACAATCTTAATCATTTCTAAATAAACCCTGACCCTTGCTAATTTAGGCATTTCTGCATTTGCTAATATTGAAATCTAACTAATTCCTACTTATTTTGAATATTAGTGTTAACACCCTTGGTTTTGGAATCTGATGGATGAGGGTTGAATTGGGGAAATTAATCCCTTTTAGCCTGTTTTATCTGTGAAGTGGGAATAATGCTACCTGACTTCTAGAATTGCTTAATTACTAAGAGGGGGTCTGCGCAAACCTATTTGCAAGGTGTTTGGGTAGATATTCTAGGTAGATTATACACTCAGTGCAGCACAATGCTTAGCTTATATTACAAATTCAATATATGTTTATATCATTCTCCTTTGATTTTCTACCCAGTCTGAGGAATGAGGATCCTGACCTCAGTACTCAAGGAGCATTCCAGACAGACCTCCATCAAAGTCTATACCACATCATCTCACTCATTCCTTTTGCTTTGTTTTTAAATCTAATACCACAACTCCACTGTTCTTGGAGTATGATGGTTAAAGTTTTATATCTCCAATAGTGAGCATGGTATTAGCATATAGTTGGTGTTTAAGTAGTGTTTGTAGAATGAATAAAGAAGCAAATATTCTTACATTGCTTGAACAAGGCCTTTTCTTTTATCATGGGCAAGACTCTTCAGTGCACAATATTATTAAAAGCCATGAAAAAGTTTACTTGTAAAGAGTATTTTATCATTTGGAATTTTATTACAAAGAAGAGGTTAAAAGTTTCATAAATGCTGGCTATTTTTTTTTCCAAAATAAATACTTTGGATGAGATTTTATTTTTTGGCAGTATTTTGAATTAAGTTCTTTGAATTTCATAAAGATGTCATAAACCTTAGATGTAGCAAAAAAAAAAAAAACATACAGCTATTGTCAAATGAAGAGAACTCTATCAAATGAGATAAGTAGTAACATCTCCCAAAATCCTTCCCCTGATTCCTTCACAGTGCATACTGTGTGGAGAAACACACTGCTATGGAAACCATGAAGGAGAGAAAAAATTCTTTGTAACTCTGAGCTGGGCCTTTAGTTTTGCAAATTGATGCCAAATACTTCATATCCCATCTGTTTCTCTGACGGTATAAAGATAGTAAAACATAACACCTTATCCTCAACTGGCTCATGCAGATAGGGAAGAATCTGGATGTAATAGAGAACATCAGTGGGTTCTCCTGGTCACTAGGAACTGATTGGGCAGGCAAAAGAGAACAACACAGTGTAAAAGCAAAGATAACTAGATACTGCATTCAAACAAGTAAGATGGCATGCTTAAAGAGACTTTGCAAAGAGAAAAGTGGGATGGAAATGATTTTTATTACCTCCAAATGTGCTTTCTTAGTGCTCTGTATATCAGCTATTCATAATCAAGCAAAATGCATAAAGCTACTATTATGTACATTTTTGGAGGAAACTTCACTTACATTAACCTAACTCTATTAGAATAATATCTGAAATAAAGTGAAGCAACGTAAGTGCATAGTCTTGTCGCTATCGTTGGTTTAATTTAATTTAATATTTTGTTAGAGAAGCTATGGAACAGAACAATCATGCATAAAATACAAGATTCCCATATACCCACCTATTATTAACACCTTTTATTGATATGGTACATTTGTTACAATTGATAAAAGCACATTTTTATAATAGTAATATTAATTATAGTTCATGGTTTAACTCAGAGTTCACTGTTTATGTTGAGCAATTCCATGGAGCTTTTTATTTTTATTTTTAAAATTTATTTATTAGAAAAGTTGTAGGTTTATAGAATAAACAGGCATAAAACACAGGACTACCATGCTCCACCCCCACCACCACCAAAACCTTGCATGTGGAACATTTGCTGCAGTTGATGACAATGCACTTTTATAATTGTACGGTTATTTAAAGTCCATGGTTTAATTTAGGATTCACTGTTTGTGTAGTGTAGTTCCATGGATTTTTAAATTGATTTTTATGCTATGACTATCTCTATAATACAACATTTATCCCATAACTCATATTCAGATATATATTTCAGTGTTATTAATTCTGTTCACAACATTGTGCTACTGTCACCACCATGCATTACCAAATATATTTCTATCATTCCAAATAGGAACCCCATACACTTTAAGCCTTAACTTCTTATTCTTAATCTCCACTCCATCCCCTGGTAACCTATATTCTAGATTCTAGCTCTATGAGTTTGCTTATTCTAATTGTTTAAAATCAGGGAGCTCTTACAATATTTGTCCTTTTGTGTCTGGCTTATTATACATTATTAATCCATTCATCGGTTGATGAACACTTGAGTTGCTTCTATATTTTGACAATTGTGAATTACGCTATTCTTTACTTAGTTTCTGAGGAACTGCCGCACTGTTTTCTGCACCATTTTACATCTCCATCAGCTATGAATAGGTGTTCTAATGTGAATCTCTTGTGGATAGTTGCTTTGAACCATTGTCTAGTGTCCCTTTCAGGCTGTGAAACTCCCTTTATCATTTCTTGTAGGGAAGGTCTGTTGGTGATATTCTCCCTCAGCTTTTGTATCTGCGTTTTAATCATTCTCTCATTTTTGAAAAAGTGTCTTGCCATGTATAAAATTCTTGGCTGGCAATTATCTTCCCTAGGCACTTAAGTATTTCAACACTGCCTTCTTGCCTCCATAGTTTCTGATGAGAAATTGCCACTCAATCTAAGCAGGATTCCCCTATATGCCACTCATTGATTTTCTCTTGAATGTTTCAGAATTCTTTCCTTGTCTTTGGCATTTGATAGTGTAATTCATATATGATGAGGTTTATTTTTCTGCATGTTTATCCTGTTTGTGTTCTCTGAGCTTCGTGGATGTGTGTGTTCAGGTCATTTGCTAAGTTTGAAAAGTTCTCTGTCATTATGTCTTTGAATATTCCTGCTGTCCCTTTCTCTCTTTCTTCTCCTTCTGGGACTCCCATTATGAATTTATTGTATGCTTGATCATGTCTCATGTTCTCATAGGCTATTTTAGCTTTTAACATTTCTTTTTTGTGTCTGCTTCTTAGCCTCATTTTAATTGTCTTATCTTCAAGGTCACTGATTCTTTCTTCTGCCAACTCTATTCTGCTCATGAAATCATCCTGGATATTTTTCATTTCAGTTACTGTAGTCTTCAACTCTGGTAATTCTCTTGGTTCCTTTTTAAAAATTTTTGTCTCTTCACTTAGGTTCTCATATTGTTCATTCATTGTTTTAATGATATCCTTTAGTTCCTTCTCTATACTTTCCTTCATCTCCTTAAGCATGTTTTAGATCATTTTTGTAAAGCTTTGCTCAGTATGTCCACATTCTTGTCCTCTTCCTTGATGTTTTCTGCATTTTTATCTTCTTCGTTTGGATGGGCCATCATTTTCCTGCCTCTGTTTGTCTTGTACTCTCGTTGCATAATGTACATTTTAATATTTAAAAATATTTATTCTAGGATTTACTTCCTGGGATGTCTGTTCCTTAGTTTTGTAATCGATTGATGATAAGACAGATTTCTTGAACTTCAACCCTTGTGTCTACTGGGAATGACTGAAGAGGACAAGTGCAGTGTGTATTGTTGACCCTGTGTTCCTGATGTCTGTCTTGTCATGGATTTTGCTAGTTAATTGTTTTTGGAGTTCCTTTGTTTACAAAACTTGGTTGTTCCCTCTATTACCCTGGATACAGTCACCCTTTCCTGGGTATCTGAAGCCAGCAGGCCTTTGCCCCATGCAGTCTGCTTCTATAGTTTTTTAAAATCCATTTCATTGTCTTTAGCTGGTTTTTCCTGGAGAGCAAATTCTGGGATGAGGTGTGCCCCAGAGAAGACTTTCCCAAGTCAGTTTTTCCAAGCCTAAACAGGATCAACAACAGAAAGGGGGTTCATAATAACTCCAAAGTGCCCTGGGATGGGGATCACGATCCACACTAGGAGCTTTTCTGATGGTTCCCCAAAGCTGAGCTTTCCTGGCCTACCCAACAAATGCCACCCTTCAACTAACTACCTCCCACAGTCCTGAGGAAGCACACCATCTTTAAATCTCTACCACCTCCTCCCCTGTCTATGGAGGGTTGAAACAAACACACCATTGCCTTTGTCCAGAACAGGTTGAAACAATGGCTGCAGCTGCCTATTTCTGGTAGGTTTAAATAATAGCTTCACTCAGAGCCTGGCCCCAGCAATCTGAATTCACTCATCAAAAAGCCATGATCAGTGTTCATCCATGCCCTCCCCTGTTCTTGGAGAGGAGGATTTTTATGTCCCTTTCTCTCAACTGCTTGGTTGCCAGAGACTGACCCCATGATGGCCTGCTGTGAGAATAGGGTATGGATGCTGTTGGCTACCACATACAGAGAACAATTTACTGTTTTTTACCATAATTTATCAGCCTGTTCCTCCTGCTTTTCCCTGAATGCTGTCTAGTGTTCTTCTGGCCTTCAGAGTTTTGAAATAGTTGTTTCAGACAATTCCTGCCTATTTAATAGATATTTTGGTAGAAGGATTGAGTCCTAGATCTCCCCATTCAGCCATCTTCCCCAGAATTCACCACCATAGATTTTTTTAATGTTTATTCTAATACCACATATACAAACTAAAATTTCCTCTTTTAACCACATTCAAATAGATAATTTGGCGCTCTTACCTATGTTAACAATGTTTTGCTATCTTCACAACCATCCATTACCAAAACTTTTCCATCTTTTAAAATAGTAACTGTTGTATTCCCTAACCTCACCCCAAATCCTGGTAACCTAGATTCTGGATTCTGACTCAGTGAGTTTGCATAGTTATTGACACATGGAAAAATGTATTGGATGCCAATATTTTTGCCCCTTCTACTACACCATAGGTATCTTTGTATTCTTGGCATGATGTCTGGTACACATTGAAAATTCAGACTATGCTTTATGGATACTTGAATGACAAAAATAGAGCTGGGCACTTTATGTCTTTGTCAACCAAATAAATTAATCTTCTTCCACATACAGACCTAAACATGATCCTCGCTCTCCATAATAAAAGTCTCGCTAATGGGACCACATGGATTTTCTACAATGGGAAATTTCCAGTTGATTTCAATGGGGATACTTTCTACTCCATAGTATCTCACACAGTCTAAATTTCCTCAGCCCTTTACAAAATCTCTTTCTAAACTCCCTTAACTCTAATAAATACACCAAGAACAGGGGGTATTCATGGGGCAGCCTTTCACTGATGGATAAGGAGGCCAGAAGAATCAATCCCTAGCCTTTCAACCTCAGTCTAAAGAACCAGGCTCTCATATTAGGTCACAGTACTAGAACCATTCTTCCTCTTCAGTTTGTGCTATAGCAGGGAAGCTAAAACTGCTAGGAAATCAGATATATCTTCACCACTCACTAAACCTAATTTTGACTTCAAGACAGTTGTGAAAGTAGAAAATGAAATGGAAATGGGACTTTTGTCAGAATCCTCTGATAAATCCTTAGGAAGTTATTTATTTTACTCTGTGACAAACCATTTTAATTGAAACTGGGAGTCATGCTGACTTTCAGTCCCAAACTTCTGGGAAGGCAATATACTACTACCCCTCAATGGAGAAGCACCTCCACTGGTGCCAGGTCCACTTTCAGTCGCCAGGACCCAGAACTTTCACTTACTCAACCATGGATTTTCTGATTCATTTCTAACAACTTTTTATGCAAAACAAACAATCCTGAGGAAAATGCCACTCATATGTTTCCACCAAGAATTCTAGAAAGCCATTTTCTTGCATGACATCAAGGCATATGTAGAGAATACCCACAGACAGCATCAGAACATGGGGTTCTTTGCTGTGGGTATTTACAGTTCTTAAAAATAGTATTGGGGAAACTATGCTTTTATTCATAACTGATACAAAAGATCCTTAAGCTATTTTTAGTAGTTTAGCATTTCTTTAATCTTATTGATTTTTTGTTTAGAGTATTTTTTGAGTTATATAAAGGAAAAAATAAACTTTGTTTTAACCACTTTCACAGGCCAGTTAGCTCTATTTTTTGTTACAGTAGTGCTCAGCAGATATTTTCTTGTCAAACTGAAGTAAGTAATGAAATAAGAAGCTTCCAAATGCCTAGCAGCATGACCTCAGATTATCCTAAGAGTGTATGTTTGTATCCATGTGTATATAATAGTCACCATTTATTACGTGCTTATTATGTGTCAGACACTGTGATAATCATTTTATATACTACGTGTAATTATAACAGTTACTTTGTATCATAAGTTTTGTTACTTACATTTTAGAGATGAAGAAAGTGAGATTTATTTAATAACTAATTTGTCCAGTGTCTTAAGGCTGGTATGTGGCTGAGAGAACTTGGCAGCCAAATCCCATACTCTCCAAGTTAAGATGTAGTCACTTATTAAGTGCTTGCCATGTAAGAAGCATTGCTAAATAGATAGAGACTCTTTATGATAAAAATTAAACATCCATTTACTAATACTTTATTAAGAGTTTTTAAATGAGATGATTCATCAAGTATTTTTAGCAACTATTATTTTTAAGTATATCATCTGTATTGAAATGCTCATTATGAAACTGTTGCACTTTTCTTAATGGGAAGGAGTCTTTTATTCCTGAGATGTAAATCCTTTCTGGTCTTGATAGAGGACCTTTATATTTTATTGTTCAATTTCATTAGCATTTCAATAAGTTAAGTTGACCTGTTTTTCTTTATGGGATTTATTTTTCAGATTTTTATATTAAGGCTATACTGGCTTCAGAATAAAATGAAACAGGATTCCTTCTTCTTTTTTTCTTCCCCATATTCTCTGGAACAAGTTATAGAGAATGAGAATTATCTGGAGCATAAACGTTTGAAGGAACACAATTGAAAAACTGTGTTCTCTTTCAACACTTATTAAAAAGATTCCTTTGACTTTAATTTTTCTTTCTTCCATATTTAGTGATATAGTCAGATAATTTAACTCCTTGGGTCAATTTTTCATCTATATTTCTCTAGAAAAATCATTGGTTTCTAGCTTTAAGAATTATTAGCCAATAGTTATCTATAGCTTTTTCTTATAATTTATTATTTCTTAAACATGTTGCAGTCACTTCTTATTTCTGATTCATTTTTTTTCTTTCTTGCTCAATATTACTGGCCAAATACATGAATTTCATATTAGAAATATTCCTTGACATTATCATTCTAGCTATTTTTTCTTGTTCATATTTCCTTATCTTTCTTTTGTTACAATACAGTATTTTTATATAATTACCTTATTTAGAATCAACAGATAGGTAAGAGCTATCATTCTTCCATCATTTTACCATATTTCTCCTAGTTATACACTGCATTAAAAAAGAGAAAAGAAAAGAACATACCCTTTGAATTAGGATTTGCAAAAAAATGTATCTGCATCTTCTCTCTCTGAACTTGGAGGTTTTAGCCCAACCCACCAGCAGCCACAGACACCATTTATCTCTGCCTTGTACTTTGTCACCTCTTTAATTTCACCAGAGGCATTGCTAACATCACCATCTAATAATTTCAACTAACAACCCAGAACTCGATTAGCATAATAAGCATTTCCCAGTTGCACTGAGGAGGCTCCTCATCATCAGTCTGAAATCTAACTACTGTACATAAAAATATCTGGAAATAATTAGAGTTAAAGCACACAAGCCATCCAATACCAAACTCTCATTCTCCACTGGATACCATTAAGAGGTTATGTAACAGTAGTTATTGTCATCTCTTAATCTAGAAAATAAGTCTGGAAGAAAACTACCTTGAGTTTTTTGACGAGTGGGCCTATGATGAAGATTTCCATGGTAGATGTTAAAAAAAAGGTATGAACATTTTTGCATAAGCATCCTTTCAGTGTATAATTGAAAGTGGAATTGCTGGGTTGTACGATATATGCATCTTCAAATTTATAAGCCAATACCAAACTATTTTTCAGGGCTCTTATACATATTTTACACCTTCACCAGCAGTGTTTAAAAGAGTTCCCATTGCTTTACCTTCTTGCAAATACTTGCTTCTAAATTTTTGCATGTAAAACTATATCTCATCATGGGTTTGCTTTTTATTCCCTTGATTAGTAATCAGATGTGGAATGTTTTTGTTCATTTGTTGGCTATTGGTATCTCCTCTTCTATGAAATATCCTCCATGTCTTTTGTCAATTTTTATATGGGTTATTTGCTTTTTTCTCCTCTACCAACTTATGTGTTTTTTCTTCCCTATTCTTCCATAATATATTAGTGTGCCTTAAAGATCAGTTCTGGGTTCTCTTGTCATGTTAAACTCCTTTCTTCTGAAGCAATCCTTTCTACTGTCAAGGTTCATCATCCATTTATGTGCAAATTACTTCTAATTTAATATTTCTAGATCAAATCTCTTTTCTAACTCCAGCTCTCTGAAGAGTGCACCTAATGTAAAACTTTGCTTATTTAGAAAAAGCAAGTGGAAACATTAACTATACAACTTTGATTTGACAACTTCAAAACACCTTCTCTAAACATTTACATAAATCTTTCCCATCTTTTGCCTGCTGACTTGATTTAGAATATAAGTGGAATAACACCCAGGATACCTTGCCTCCTGAAATCATGATATACTGCCCCCCATCGCCTTTTCGTTCAAGGTAGTGAACTACAATGTAAAGTAAAATCTATTTTCAGAAATATGTACTATTATTTTGAAAGTGACAAATAACAAAATGAAAAAGTTGTCTAGCATAACCACTGTTGAATGAGGTATTCTAAATTATTTGTTTAATCTAAATGCAGAATAATTTCACTTGTAACAATTATAAACTCTTCTGTGATAAAAATTAACTCATCTTCTACACATATGTGTCTAAATTTTTCCAAATACTTCAAATGAAGAAACCATATGTAACAAAAATTTCCAAAACTGTTCAAAACACCGTGGTCTCTTTTAAGATTTGAGTGCATTATATTATGAATATGTCTTTTTTTTTTTTTTGCTAAAAAGGGACAGATTCAATGCTATTATTTGTAATTCAGGAAGCAGGAATGAACACACTAATGAAAATGAAAAGAAAAGTTGATAAATTCCTTATCTAAAATCCATGGGCTAGATTTGCTTTGGAATTCAATATTTTTCAGATTTTAGAAAAACAAACTACATTTAACACTGGCAACATTGTTAGTATCTGGGACAGCATCTTGTAATTAAATACAATATTTCCCTGTTCAAACTGGATATTTACACTAGATGAGATATATAAATAATCTCATGAAAATTAAATATTTGCCATCAAATGATTTTTAAAGTCAAAATTTGTATTTGATTGCTATGTGACCCTAGATAAGTTGCTTTACTTCTAAGCCTCCGTGTCAACCTTTGTAAAGCAGAAAGAAAATCTGTTGCAAAGTTGTGTGAGAATTAAACAAAACACACCCTCACACAGTATCTCAAAATAAGGTTCAATAAATATTAGTCCCTCTACCATCTGTGGGCCCCCCTCATCCCCAAAGCACATCCTGCTCCCCTTTCTTCTTCGTATTTGAGGTTACTTTTCTAAAGGCCACGGTGCCCTTACTAAGATTTTCTTTTCCCCACCCACCCCCTCCTGGTAATCTCTATTCTGCCTTCTATATCTGTAAATGTCCTATTTCTAGTAACCTTTTATAAGTGATAACATACGATTTTTTACTCCATATGTCTTTCTTAGTCCACTGAGCACGTTTTCAGGATTCTCCCATGTGGCAGCATATCTCATACTTCACTTTTTCTTATGACCGAAAAATGTTCCACTGTGTGTATATACCACATTTTGTTTATCCATTGATTTGTAGATAGACATGTTGTTTCCACCTTTTGGCTATTGTGAATAATGCTGCTATAAACCTTGGTGTACAGATATCTGTTTGTGAACTTCTTTCCACTTTCTTTGGGTATATTTGGGGATTGCCGGGTTGTATGGGAATTCTATATTTACCTTTTGAGGAACTGCCATGTTGGTTTACACAGTGGCTGTACTGACAGACAAAAGGAGAGACACCTAAAGAGATGTCAACCGCTCCAGTACAGGTGTTGGGGGTTGCCAGCAAAAGTGAAATTCACAGAGGCTCTAATGGAAAAAATGTTTTACTCACATAGAGAAGAGAGAGAGCAAGGTCAAGTTCACTAGTGTCCTTGGTTCCCCATAGGCAGTGGGTCTCAAGCCACTGCCAGTGCAGGGAGATGTTTTATGCAAAACACCTCTCTCTTGTGTTTGTGTGCTACCATGGTAGAGGGACCCTGCTTCCTCTCCATCAGGGACAGCTCATCAGGGTGTGAGTTGGGTGTCATAACACATCCTCACCAGAGTCAGACTGTCTCCAGTGAATATATACATATGCTGAAACAATAGGGGAAGGAATATACCAGGACTCTCCTTATCTACTGGGGGACTGTATTTTAACCTGCTCGGCTGACAAACCTAGTCCTGAACAGAGGATGTATTCGTGTGTACCAGAGAAAGGCAGCAAGCCATACTAGGACTGCCCCCTACCACATGCACCATTCCACATCCCCACCAACAATGCACTAGAGTTCTAAGTTTTCGACCTCTCTAATACGTGTTATTTTCATGTTGTTTTTTTTTCTTTTTAAAATTATAACCAAACATGTGGATGTGAAGTAGTATCTCATTCAAGTTTTAATTTGCATTTCCCTAATACCTAATGACGTTAAGCATTATTTTTTGTGTTTATTGACCGTTCGTACATCTTTTTTTAGAGAAATTCCTATTCAAGTCCTTTCTCATTTCTTAAGTGGGTTGCTGTCTTTTTATTGTTGAATTCTAGAGTTCTTTATATATTCTAAACATTAAACCATTCTCTAATGTATGGTTTGAAACTAATTTTTTTACCAGATTATCTTTCACATTATGGACAATCTCCTTTGATGCACAAAAGTTGTTTTTTTTAACTTATGAAATTAAATTTATTATTTATTTTATTGATAATGCTTTTGATTCATATATGAGAATCTGTCCCCAAATCCCAAGTTCTGGAGATTTGCCTCTATGTTATCTTCCATGAGGTTTATAGTCTTAGCTCTTATATTAAGTTCTTAATCTATTTTGAGCTGATTTTTGTATATGGTATGAGGTAAGGGTATAAAATCATTATTTTGCAAATGGATATCCAGTTTTCCCAACACCATTTGCTGAGACTTTTCTTTCTCCACTGCATGTACTTAGTATCCTACAGGAAATCAGTTGGCTATAGATGTGTATGGTCTATTTCTGCACTTTCAATTCTGTTCCACTTATCTATTTGTGTATTTTTTGCCAGTTCCACATTGTTTTGATTACTGTCTTTTTAAATACAATTTGATTTTGGGAAATGTGAATCCTTCAACACTGCTCTCCATTTTCATGATTGTTTTGGTTATTGGGGCCCCACACAGCTCCATAATAATTTGAAGATTGATTTTTTTCCAGCACTGCAAAATAGACTGCTGGAATTCTAATAATCACTGCATTGAATATGGATATTGCTTTAGTAATATTGACAAATAAATGACATTAATTCTTCCAATCCATAAACATGGGAAGTTCTGCCATTGATTTAGGTCTTCTTTAATTTTTTTCAGCAGTTGTAATTTTTAGTACAAAAGTCTTATGTTTTCTTAGTTAAATTTATTCCTAGATATTTCATTGTTGTAGATGTAATTGTAAATGGGATTGTTTTCATAATTTTATCATTGGATTTTCATCGCTAGTATAAAGGAAAACAATGGCTTTTTGCATGTTGATCTTATACCCCACCACTTTGCTGAATTCATTTACTACTTCTAATAATTTTCCTATGGGTTGCTTTGGGTTTTCTATATATAAGATCATGTTGTCTGCAAATACAGATAATTTTACTTCTGCCTTTCCAATCTGTAAAGGCTTTATTTCTTTTTTTTCCCTAATTGCTCTGCAAAAACTTCTGGCAAAATTTTAATAGTTGTTGTGAAAGCAAACATTTTTGTCTCATTCCTGATCTTAGGGAGAAAGTTCTAAATCCTTCACCATTGAGGATATTACTGGGTTTTTTTTTATAAACATCCTTTACTATGTAGAGAAAATTCAATTCTATTCCTACTTTTTATAAGTGTTTTCATCAATAAATGATACTGGATTTTGTTGAATTCCTTTTAAGCATCTGTTAGGGTCATCATATTTTTCTGCTTTTACTCTATTTATGTAGTGTATTAAATTGATTGGTTTTTGTATACTGAACTACCCTTACTTTCCCTGCTTACTCTGGCATGAATCATGCTTGATCATGGTGTGTATTCTTTCTAATATATATTTGATTCAGTTTTTTGATGTTTTGTTAAGAATGTTTGTATCTATATTCATAAGTTTGTATCCATATTCATCGATTTGTAATTTTCTTTTTGTGTATGATTTCTCTACCATGTTTTTGTATCAGAGTAATGGTGGTATCATAGAATTAGGAAGTATTCCATTCTCTGAAATTCTTTGGAATAACTTGAGAATGAATAATATTAAATAGTCTTTAAATGTTTGGTGGGAATTTATCAATGAATCCATCTGGTCTTGGACTTTTACTTGGTGGAAGGTTTTTGATTATGGATGCAATATCTGAAATTCTTATAAATTTGTGGATGTTTTCTACTCCTTGAGTCAATTTGGATAATTCATGAATTTCAAGGAATTTTTTAATTTCTTCTACATTATCTAGTTTGTTAGTGTGCATTTGTTCATAATATTCTCTTACAATCCTTTTTTATCTCTGTGAGGCCATTGGTGATATCACCATTTTCATTTTTTTTAGTTATTTGCATATTTTCTATTTTTATCTGTTAATCAAGCTAAAGATTTGTCAACTTTATTGGCTTTTTCAAAGAACCAACTTTTTGTTTTGTTTATTATCTCAATTGCTTTTCTATCCTCTCTTTTATTTATCTCTGAGCTAATCTTAATTATTTCCTTTCCTTGGCCATATTTGGGTAAACCTTTCTTTGGACATCTTTGTTCGTGTTTTTCCAAACTTATTATAAAAGCCATTTGTTTTATGCTGAGTGAAATAAGCCAGACACAAGAAGACAAATACTGTATAATCTAACGAATATGAACTCATTATAATAAGCAAACTCACAGTGTTAAATCTGAAACATACTTCTTCAGAAGATAGAATGAGGGTAGAGAATGGGAAGTTGGTGCTTAATTTGTGCAGAAATTTTAATTGTGTTCATTGTACCTGTTTGCAACAAGATAGCGTTGATAGTAGCTCAATATTGTGAGTGTAATTAACAGTGTTGAATTATGGGTGTGATTGAGGTTGAATGGGGAGGTTTCAGGTTGTGTATGTCACTAGAGGTAAGGCTAGAAGATAAAACATGAAACTATGCTTTTGTGATTGATGGCCATGGTTAATAGCACAAATATACGGATGTTCTTTCATGAACTAGAATAAAATACCACTATTACCAAGGTCTTAATACTAGGTTGACGTGTTAGTTTGGAAGATGCTGGAATGTGATATGCCAGGACTAGAACAGCTTTTTTCTTTTTTAAACAAATCAGGTTTTAAGGTCTGTTTGGCACCTACAGGAAGCAGAGAGAGCTGTTCTCTTGCAGATGGGTCCTCAAGAATGAAATTACCAGAAAGTAAAAGATGGCTCTGTAAGGGGAACTGCCCCACTGGGAAGCTCACCATAGGCACACTGGTATCTGTCTAGTCAGTGGACAGCCCTGGGGGTATGCATCTGTCACTGAAAATAGGAACCCAGTGTACTGAGTGGGGAATGTGGCAAAGCTATTAAATGCACCAAAGTCTTTTGTTACGTAAGCAGAGAGGGATGCTTCTTCTGCAGGTGAGGTATGCAAAGTGTAAGTAATAACCATCAATGGAAATGCAATCACTAGTTCTTGAAAGCCCAGAACAATCTATCTTTTTCAGGAGATATGCTGTATTGGGCTCCTGATTTTGTTAAGGGCACTTTTATTGCTCTCTCTCTCTTTTTTTTACCTCAATTTAGTCTTCTTTTAAATTATTCATTTTTATTGATACATATTATATATTGACATGCCATGTAATTATCCGAAGTGTACAATCAGTGGTTCACAATATCATCTTATAGCTGTGCATTCATCATCACTATCAACTTTTTTCTTTTTTGTGAAAAATAGCACATATGCCAAAACCCATAAATTTCAAAGCACATCACAAAAATTAGTTGTAGAATAGATTTCAGAGTTTGGTACAGGGTTGCAATTCCACAATTTTAGGTTTTTATTTCTAGCTGCTGTAATATACTGGAGAAGAAAAGAAATATCAATATAATGATTCAGCAATCATACTTATTTGTTGAACCCTACCTTCTCTGTATAACTTCACCATCACCTCTGTGATTTTTCCCACTCTTTAGGGGTATTTGGGTTATGCCCATTCTAACTTTTTCATGTTGGAAGGGGCTGTTGATAATATAGGATGGAATGGCTTTTTAAAGGGGGAATTTAATAAGTTACAATTTTACAGTTCTAAGGAAATGAAAGTGTTCAAATGAAGGTACCAACAAGAGGTTACCTTCACTCAAGAAAGGCTGATACTGTCCGGAAAATTTCTGTCAGCTGGGAAGTCACATGCTGGCATCTGCTGTTGCCTTGCTCCTGGGCTCCATTTCTTTCAGCCTCTATTCCTGTGGGGGCTCCTCACTTTGCTTCTCCAGGGCTGGCTTTCATCTCCTGGCTTCCCTTGGCTCTCTACAGGTTCTGGCTTGCTTAACATCTCATGGCAATGTCTCCTGGGCTCCAAGCATCTCCAAACATCCGTATCTATGTAATTTGCCTGTCAGCTATGCTCTGAAGTTTCCGTCTACTGTAGATACCTACAGATATCCTTTCCATTTCCAGGGTCTTGCATGAAGTATCTAGTATTAGGGTGCTGTGCTGTGAAGTAGAAGCAAAATATAAATGCTCTGTCATTTCTCAGGTTTCTCCAAAATGTTTCCTCTTTTAAAGGACTTCAGTAAAACAATCAAGACTCACTTAGAATGGATGGAGTCACATTTCCATCTAATCAAAGGTCACACTCACAATTGGGTATTTCACATTTCCATTTCACATTAGATTATCTAATCGCAAATTTCCAACATACATTGTTGAATCAGGATTAAAAGAAATGGCTACCTCCACAAGACCGAGTCTGGATTAAAACATGGCTTTTCTGGGGTACATAATCTTTTCAAACCAGCACAATTTGTATATGGGAAAAATATATACCTAATGTAAACTATGACTAAAGTTAACAGTAATATTTTAATATTTTTTCATCAATTGTAGCAAAGGCAGCATACCTATGCTAAGTGCAATAATAACAGGATATATGGTATATAGGGTTTTTCTTTTTGGAGTGATGAAATGTTCTAAAAATTATTGTGGTGATGAATGCACAATTTTATGATTATACTGTGAACCATTTGTTGTACAATTTGGAAGAATTGTATGGTGTACGAATATGTATCACTAAAACTGCTTTTAGAAAAAGCAAGATTCTCTATAAGGTCTATCTAGGAGTGGAATTGTTGGGTAGTAGAATATGGCAGGGTTATTAAAATAGTCAGTGAGGCCTTAAGTGACATATTTCTCCCATAATGCCTGTAATTGTACCTCCTATTTCTCTTCCCCTTTCTCACTCTGCTCCAGCAACTCTAGCTTTCTCACCATCCCTTAAACATTCTAGGCATGCTCCTGTTTCAGAACTTTTAATTGGTTATATGTCTTCCTTGAACATTCTGCTGCCACACATTTGGATAACTCATAGCCTCAACTACTTCAAATCATCACTTACCTCTTTTGGGATGGGTATTATTTTTATGGGAAGATTTTTAAATACTGATTTGTATTTTTATTAGTTATAGGATTATTTTGGTTTTCTAGTTCTTTTTAAATCTGTATAAATCATATAACATTTTTCTAAGAATTTGTTATCATTGTCATTCCATAACTAAAATTAATATAGTTGATTCCCTTCTCCTGTAACTCTTCCTTTAATTTCCCCTTAAACCACTGACAAAGGATGGTAGGTGAGTTTCTATTATATGATATATATATGATATTATATTATATTGTATATAATTATATATATATATACATTCAAAGTGAAATTAATTTGATCCTTGAGGTATGATTCAATTTTGTTTGATTTGGATTTATTTTTGTTTTATTTTTTAATCAAACCAAAACAACATATAACATGAACATTCTTAACATATAAACATTTTGTGCATGGTGTACAATCAATGTCTCACAATATCATCACATAGTAATATATTCATCACTATGATCATTTTTAGAACACTTGCATCACTCCAGAAAAATAAATAAAAAGAAGAAACTCATACATACCATACCAGTTACCCCTCCCTCTCATTGACCACTAGTATTTCCATCTACTCAATGATTTTTTTTTCATTTATTTTCTTGGGGGGTGCAACCGGGAATCAATATATTTTAAATTTTGTTCCTCCTATTTTTTTTCTATATCCCTTACCACTCCCTTTCATTGTTCACTAGTATTTCAATCTACTCAATTTATTTTAGCATTTGTTCCCCCTATTATTTATTTATTCTTAATCCATATTTTTTTCTGCTGGATTCTATTTGCAAGAGTTTTGTTGAGGATTTTTGCATTTATATTCATTAGAGAGACTGATCTGTAATTTTCTTTTCTTGTAGTATCTTTGTCTGGATTTGGTATGAGGGTGATGTTGGCTTCATAGAATAGGTTAGGTAACCTTCCCTTCTTTTCAGTTTTTTTGAAAAGTTTGAGCAGGATTGGTACCAATTCTTTCTTGAATATTCACATGTGAAGCCATCTGGTCCTGGACTTTTCTTTTTTGGGAGCTACTTAATGACTAATTCAATTTCTTTACTTGTGATTGGTTTGTTGAGGTCGTCTATTTCTTCTTGAGTCATTGTTGGTTATTCATGCCTTTCTAGGAAGTTGCCCATTTCATCTACGTTGTCTAGTTTTTTAGCATAATGTTGTTCATAGTATCCTCTCATTACCTCCTTTATCTGTGATTATGTCCCCTCTTCCATTTCTGATTTTATTTTTTTGCATCCTCTCTCTTCTTCTTTTTCTCAACCTTGCTAAGAGTCCATCAATCTTATTGATTTTCCCATAGAGCCAACTTCTGTTTTGTTGATTTTCTCAAGTGTTTTCATGTTCTCACTTTCATTTATTTCTGCTCTAATCTTCATTATTTCTTTCCTTTTGCTTGCTTTAGGGTTGGTTTGCTGTTCTTTCTCTAGTTCTTCCAAGTGAACAGTTAATTCCTCGATTTTTGCTCTTTCTTCTTTTTTGATATAGGCATTTTCAACAACAAATTTCCCTCTTAGCACTGCTTTGCTGCATCCTATAAATTTTGATATGTTATGTTTTCATTTTCATTTGTCTTGAGATATTTACTAATTTCTCTTGTAATTTCTTCCTTGACCCACTGGTTGTTTAAGTGTGTTGTTGAGCCTCCTTTTATTTGTGAATTTTCTGGCCCTCTACTTATTATTGATTTCCAATTTCATTCCTTTATGAATTGATAAAGTGTTTTGCATGTTTTTAATCTTTTTAAATTTATTGAGACTTGCTTTGTGACCCAGCATATGGTCTATCCTTGAGAATGATTCATGAGCACATGAGAAAAAGGTGTATCCTGCTGTTGTGGGGTGTAATGCTCTATAAATGTCTGTTAAGTCTAGTTCCTTTATTGTATTATTCAAATTCTCTGTTTCTTTATTGATCCTCTGTCTAGATGTTCTGCACATTGATGAGAGTTGGGAATTGAAGTCTCCAACTATCATGGTAGATGTTTCTACTTCTCTTCTTAGTATTTTCAGGTTCGCCTCATGTATTTTGGAGCACTCTGGTTCAGTGCATAAATATTTATGATTGTTATATCTTCTTGTTGAATTGTTCCTTTTATTAATGTATTCTGCACATTGATGAGAGTGGGGAATTGAAGTCTCCAACTATCATGGTAGATGTTTCTACTTCTCTTCTCAGTATTTTCAGTTTTGCCTCATGTATTTTGGAGCACTCTGGTTCAGTGCATAAATATTTATGATTGTTATATCTTCTTGTTGAATTGTTCCTTTTATTAATGTATAGTGTCCTTCTTTGTCTCTTTTAATTGTTTTGCATTTGAAGTCCAATTTGTTGGATATTTTAGTATGGCTACTCCTGCTGTTTTCTGATTGTTGTTTGCATGAAATACCTTTTCACAACTTTACACTTTCAACTTATGTTTATCCTTGGGTCTAAAATACATCTCCTGTAGACAGGGATAGATGGGTCCTGTTTTCTTTAATCCATTCTGCCAGTCTATGTCTTTTGATTGAGGAGTTCAGTCCATTAACATTTAGTATTATTACTGTAAGGACAGTACTTTCTTCTAATATTTTGCCTTTTGGATTTTATATGTTATATCTAATTTTTCTTCATTTTACCTTTACTGATAGTCTTCATTTCTACACTGTTCTCCACACCTCTCTCTCCTATTTTTCTTATCTCTCTAGTGTTTCCTTTAGTATTTCTTGCAGAGCCAATCTCTTGGTCACAAATTCTCAATGATTTTTGTCTGAAAATGTTTTAATTTGCCCCTCATTTTTGAAGGACAATTTTTGTTGGATATAGAATTCTTGGTTGGCAGTTTTTCTCTTTTAGTATCTTAAGCAGAACATAGGATTAGTGGACTGGAGGATGGGACACCTGAAATCTAACAAGAAAAAGAAAATATAGGGAAAAGAATGGAAAAATACGAGCAGGAACTCAGGGAATTAAATGACAACATGAGGCGCATGAATATATGTGTTATGGGTGTCCCAGATGGGGAAGAGAAGGGAAGAGGAGAAAAGCTAATGGAGAAAATTATCACTGAAAATTTCCCAACTCTTTAAAATTAAAGATCCAAGAAGTGCAGCATACCCCAAATAGAATAGATCCAAATAGACGTACTCTAAGACACTTACTAATCAGAATATCATATGTCAAAAAGAAAGAGAGAATTTTGAAAGCAGCAAAAATGCTTTTTATCCATCACATATAAAGGAAGCCCAATAAGATGATGCATAGATTTCTCAGCAGAAACCACGGAGGTGATAAGACAATGGTATGATATATTTGTTTTGTTTTCTAAAACCACCAACTGATAATGTTCTCTTATGTAATATTCTGTTTTCATCATATGTAACAATTATAGAAGATAACCAAGAAAAAATGAACTACAGATATCCTTTTCATTTCCAGGGTCTTTCATGAAGTATCTAGTATTAGAGTGTTGTGAAATAGAAACAAAATGTAAATAAAGGTAAGGTAATGAAAGTTGGGTTGGCAGGAGTCCTGGCATTAACATCTACTCTGGGTTGGAAGAAATACCTGCAGAATTTCACAATATTTCAATGGGCAATAGTGATAAGACCCAAATAAACAAAACTGAAAGTATAGCAGGTACTACAGTTATAACTCAATTAGGAAGAGAAATTAAGACAAGACATTTAACTGAAATATGAGATTGCAAGTCATAAGTATAAATACTGCAACTAACAAAAATAATGATGTGGAAAATATGGGAAAATTTCAGGGGATTTCTATGGAGAAGCTGCTATAACAGTGCTTTGTGGGAACACAGGTTTGAGGTACAACAAAAACTTTCAGCAAATGATCCCTTTATTACTTGCACAGAATAAAGAGTCCAGAAAAGGCAAACAATTTCTTTGTCATAGACAGCAGAGTCCAAAAGAGCAGGGGAAGCAATCCATACTGCTGGTCTCCCAAAGTGGCCGATATATTCCAGATTGGGATTGGTAGATGGCAGTTCTGCATGCTCCACTTTGCTTTGGAGAAGAGAAGCAGACTTGAATGTAAGTTTTTAATCCACTTAGAATTCCTGTTCTGATAAGCATCTGGGGCTGCATATTCCCAGTTTCAGGTTAAGATCTGATCGGGCCTTTTCATTAGACTTAACATCTCCCTCAGGTGGTGGAATGTCACACAATAGAGAAGAAGGTAGAGGTAGCTGAAGGTGATTCCAGACTGTTTAGCCTGTGTTTGTGACTTCACTAGAGAAGGAGGTGGGAGCAGGTGAGGTCAGGTAATGGATGCTTAACAGATGTTTGTGATTCCCCTTGCAATTGTCATGTTCAATAATTTCCTCCATGAGAAAGATGGACTGTATGTAAGAATAAAATATTCACTCAGAGAATGCAAGTGTTTACTTGCATTCAAGGTTATAGTAAAATTGCAAACGGAAGAAGGCTAGAATATTGTTGCTGAAGTTGGTGATTTATAACCAATTAGAGGTTATAGGTATTATGCAAATTCTGTCATTTCAAGGATTTCAGAGGAGAATATATACATTTCCAGCATATGCATCTACTTTTTCAAAGACACACAATGGCCATGTTAAGTGGAGAAGTATAGAATAACGAAACAATATTCTATGCTGTTATTCCTAGAGGATCCTTTTGCAACTCCAAGCAATTTGTGTTGAAGTAACTCCTAAGTAGACCATGGAATTGACTTTTATTATTGAAGGGCATGCTACAAGTAGCATGTCATAGTTGTCCTAGTCAAGAGAAGTAAATAATCCCTGGATCTGAGGTTCCAGTTTTTGGTTGCATATTCCCTCCAGCGTGTTGGTCTCACTCCTTTACTAGTCTCCCTTGACATGTGAATCCTCATATCCAGGTCTCCTTGTGGGAGAGCCTCACCTATGAAAGTACCTTATAGCCTTATTTATCATAGTAATTCATATTTATGTTTTATGTTAAAGAAATGTATCTGTAGTAATAGAATTAATTCTATTCACAGAGATGACCCAGAAAATTCCCAAATTCTCAAAGACCCAGAAAATTATGTGGCATACAATAACCATATTTGCTTAAAAGAGTTGTTCTATTGGGAAGACATGGGCAGGAAACATGAACTAGCCTCCTCTTCCCCAATAATTAATAAATAAATAATCCATACTCCAAATATCAGGATTAAATTTTTATACAAGTAAATATAATGTCATCTCAAAGTAAGCTGACCTTCAGTATGCATAGCTTGTGACTTTTAGGCATGTACCCCACATTGGCAAGTAGTATTGGATGGCTCTCTTTGATTATGCTAGATGATAACTGCCCGCGAAGTGGCTGTTAAATTTTTGGTAGATTTTAGAGAAAACATGCTAAAAGATTTATGAAGACCCCTCCAGGCTTTGATCAGTGAGCTTCACAGTGGCAGAGTGCACTGCATGTATGATAGATCAAGGAAATACAGGCACTGGTTCTAGAACAATGACTGGACTAGCTGTCTGTGGACTGTTTCGAGAATACCTCCTGCAAAGAATCATGCTATTAAAAGAAGTAAGAGTGTACATGCTTTGTCTGAATAAAGAATGCCTTTCACAGACTCAGATTTCATTAATGCAATCACAGTTACCACTGAGGATCTCATCTGACATAAGTGTGTTAGAAAATACAATGTGTATAGCTGAAATCTCGGAGGTTGAACACTAAACATGTCTCTACATCAGAAGGATGCTCTGAGAATGAGAAAGAAATTGATGGGTATAAAAGTGTTGAGGTGGATACTCCACCCAAAACAAAATTGAGGGCTGAAGAACCTGTCCTGTCTAAGACAGGATACAGAGGTCCAAAATACTCCTGAGCAGGAAGCAACTGCTGGCATATTTTTAGGTGAAGAACAGTAACTTGATATATTTAAAAATGCCGTTATTGAGGACAGACGTTTCACTTCTGGCCACCTGTCTTGCTCTTTCTTAAACTAGCCTTCCTCCATCACTGGAAATCCAAGAAGCCAAAGTCAGTGTTGGATGTGAGGTGGGGAAAGAGGCAAAGAGGCTGTCTTGAGCTTACTTCTACTGAAGCAAAAAAGAAACCTTGTGGCCACTGTTAAACTTTAGGTGTTTGGGGAGTAAAGTTTTAGTTGGTCAAGCATCATCACTTGGTGTCAGTGACAGGATCAAATGAGCAACTGGATAGTATAGCAGAACTGAGACTAGAATGGGAACTCATTTCCCACAAAGGTATGGCCTTTATGAACACATTCATTGCTCTTGCAAGGGGTGGGTGAGATGCAGGGAAGAGACTTTAGAAGGAAGCTTGGCATTTGCATAACAGACCCCTGTCCCAGGGAAGGTTCTATTAGCTAGGAGTTGATACGATTATCAATAATAAGCTCCTTCAAACTGTGACCCCATGGGATGCCACAGGCACTGGCAATTGTCACTTCAGCTTTCATAGCTTGAAGAAAATAACTGCTGTTCATTGTGTCCATTGAGTGCCCATTTCTGTGAGACAAGGAACAGCATACAGTCCCTGGACTTGATTATACATATAATACTTAGATTCTTCATGATTACAATGGTCTTCTTTGAGCCTCAAGTGGCACTTCTGTTATTATCCTGCAGGAGGGCCTTCTGAGTCACACTCTAGGACATGCACTTACGTGATGCATAGACTTCCCTGTGTGCAGAGGTTTCTGTACATCTAGCTTTCTGTTCTCTCTAGAGACTAAACAACGAGGTTCTGTCCAAGGTCTGGTAAATTTGTCAAAGCAAAAATAGTAGGAAATGAATCAGATGACAGCAAGTGTTTTCAGGAACAAAAAAATAAAAAGGTCAAACTTAGGCATTCCAATCCATTTTCTCCAAAGAAATGAGACATAGCGGCAAAGAATACTTATCTTTCTCTCGCTGTTTCTCTGTCTCTGTCTCTCTCCATCCCCCCTTTCTTGACACAGACACAAACAACCCATAAAGTGTTCATAAATCCTCAAACACGGTCATCTTATCAACTTAAATTCTTCTATGTAAATCATCTTAGCATATGCCATAGTTTTAGAGCCTCTGAAGTAGAGGATAAGCACTTTCTGATATTGTCCCCATCTTTTCTCTTTTTCTACCTAAAAGTGATGTACTAAACTTCAGATGGGGTTGGTCTAAGAGATAAGAAATTTTATTTGATCCGGTCAACACACACACACACGCAGCTCTTCAAATCCATTTTAAGTTCAAGTAAAATGAAATCCCATGCATAAGCCACTTTACTTTGGATTGTTAGAAAATCATCATATTAAGTGTAGCAAGGATGCATACTTCAGATTCTTTCCAATTATGTTAGAGCCAAGTCTTTCTGTGGACTGTCTTGTTTCATCCAAAGCACTTTCTTAGGCTCAGTAGCTCTTAACAGGTAAACCTGTTCTATGTTTTTTTTTTCTTTTGCTTATCTTGCCCCCTTGTCTTTTAACAATTTCTGTACATATACGCATTGCTTGAATACTGGTACTGATTTTTCTCAGTGGTTAAGTAAGTAATATTATCAAATGCATTTTATAGTTCAGAAGAAACAGCATTCATAGGTTATAGCATCAGAAAGACCTGAGACCAAATCCTAATTCACTCACTTTCTACTTTGTGATATTGGCCAAGTTTTTGAGCCTCAGTTTTTTCATATATAAAATGAATAAAATAGTGACTAACTCAAGAGTTCATATAATAATTAGGATAGCTAATAAAATAGCATAGCAGAGAAGCTGGCTATGTTAAAATAAGCCTTTTCCTATGACTTGAAAAAAGAATCAGAGCATCTTCTCTTGAGGGACCTAGGAGAAAAACTTTCTAAGGAGATAAAATTAGGATAGGCCCTAATTCCTTCCAAGGCCTATATTTTTAAGTCCTAATTTATCTTTTAAGTAGAACTATATGGTACCCATACTGCCATTAAATCTACATGCATAAAGTTACAGAAAAAAAAAAACTCAGTAGTTAGGGCCTATGTAATAGATTTTTATATCTAAAACACTGATACATGTTATCATAATTGGATACTTTTTTTACTAGTATTGCTAAAAGTGAGTCTCACCAATGGGAAATTCTGAAAGTTTTGCTTACCATTTATTTGATAAGACTGAGAATCCATTTTCTATATTCAAGCTTGACAAAGGCGTTTGCTCGTTATGGATTGTATGGTATGATGTTTGGGTTCTGGTATCAACATGGCCATGTGACGGTACCCAGTGATCTGGTCAGGCAAGCACTGGCCAAGTCATTCCTGCAAGGATATTTTGTGGCTGGTTGGTAAACCAGAAGGCTGATTTATTAAATCATCAGTCAGTTGATTGCAACTGTGGCTGATTATATCTACCATCAGCTAAGGGCAAATGTAAGAATCCAATCAGTTGGATTTGATCCAATCAGTTGAAGACTTTTAAGGGAGAAGAGAGAATTTTCAGTGCTTCTTCAGCCACCCAGCCTCTCCTGTGGAATTCATTGAGACCCTCATAGGAGTTGCCAGCTAGATTGGGGACTCTTGCATTCCCAAGGTTGTCTGATATATTTTTATAAATCTTATATTTACAGATACCTCCTATTGGTTCTGTTTCTCTAGAGAAATCTGACTAATAACTATGCTGATATATTATTGTCAAATTGAACTTTTTCCTGCTAGACTCAATGGGAAAATCCCATCGAATACAGGTAAAATAGATTCATCAAGCTGTTCTTTTTTAATTAGAGACATTGTAGGTTTACCAAATGATCATGCATAAAATACAGGATTCTCATATGCCATCTTATTATTAACACCTTGCATTGGAACATTTGTTCTCTTAATGAAAGCATATTTCTATAATTGTGTACTTTGGGATTACTAGCTATAGTCAGTGATTTAACTCAGGGTTAATTGTTTTGTGTTGTGTAGGTCCATGGACTTTAAATTTTTTTTTATTCAGATATCATATATGCATCCCAACATTTACCATTTTAACCTTTCCTATTTGGCAAACAGAAATTTTGTACATTTTAAACCCTAACTCTCTATTCCCTACTCTGCCACCCTGGCCCTGGTTAACTATACTATAGATTCCAGCTCTATGAGTTTGCTTATTCTAATTATTTCATGCCAGTGAGAATGTATAGTATTTGTCCTTTTGTGTCTGGTATATTTCACTCAACATCATGTCTAAAAGGTGCAACCTTGAAGTCATAGCCATTCTAGTGACTGTAAAATGGTATGTCATTTTGGTTTTGATTTGCATTCCCCTGATGGTTAATGTTGAGCATTTTCATGTACTTTTGTCCATTTGTATATCTTCTTTGGAGAAATATTATTCATGTATTTTGCCCATTTTTAATTGAGTTATTTCTTTTTGCTATTAAGTTGAAGAATTTCTTTATATATTCTGGAATTTAAACCTTTATTGGATATGACATTTCTAATATTTTTTCCCATTATATAGATTGTCCTTTTACTACTATGATAAAGTTCTTTAAAGCACGAATGTTTTTAATTTTGATGAAGTCCCATTTATCTATTGTTGTTGTTGTTGCTTGTACTTTGAATATAAAGTGTAAGAAAACATTACCTAATACAAGATTCTGAAAATACTTCCCTACATTTTCTTCTAGGAGTTATATAGTTCTGCCTTTTTGATTTAGGTCTTTGATCCACTTTGAGTTGATTTTTGTATATGGTATAATGACTGGGTCCTGATTCATTCTTTTGCAAATGGAGATCCAGTTTTACCATCTATTCTTTTCCACTTGAGTGGTCTTTGCTTCCTTGTCAAATATCTGCTGGCCCTAAATGTTAGGGTTGCTTTCTGAGCTCTCAACTCCTGTCTATATGTTTGTTCTTATGCCCATACCATGCTGCTATGATTACTGAAGATTTGTAATAAGTTTCACGATCAGGAGATATAAAGTCTCCATCTTCATTCTTCGTTTGGCTCCCCAAAACTGAAAGTTATCTCATCCTGCTCAGTAGATTATCAGCTGTCCTCCTGTCCTCTGCAACTCTGAGAATGCACTCTGCATTTACATCTCCCCTACCAACCGTCAGTGGCATGTTGGAAGAGTGACTGCCTGTAGTAGTCAAAGTTCTCTAAGGAAGCAGAATCAACAGGAGATATCTGTAAATATGAGATTTTATAAAAGTGTGTAATGCAACTGTGGGGATGTCCGAGTTCAAATTCCATAGAAAAAACTGCCAGCTGGCATATCTGATGAAGGTCTTCAATGAATTCCCCAGGAGAGCCTGGCTGGATAAAGTGGAGAGAGATATTTTCTCTTCTGACTTCTCCTCTAAAGCCTTCAACTGATTAGATTAAATCTTACTTATTGTGGGAGGCACTCCCCTTAGCTGACTGCTGATGCAATCAGCCATAGGTACAATCAACATGCTGATGATTTAAATCCATGAAATATACCCACAGCAACAGATAGGGCAGTGTTTACTTGACCAGACAACTAAGCAACATTATGGGGCCTAATTTATACCTAGAACTAATCATCACAGTTACCCCTTGTCAAATTGGTAGCTATGCACATTACTTTAAACCATACTTAATATTGAAATAGAAAACAAAAAACAGACATATTTTTCACCTAACAATACTCAACAGTCCTGCACACAACGAAATACACTAAATATCTCCAGAATAGGGTATAAATCCCTGGGTTAACGTTCACTCTTAAAGTTCATAGCCTATACCTTAAATACTATAACATGAACAATACAAATTATGCCATATGATAAAGGGCATATAGAGAGTAAAATAAAAGACATTTGCTTATGTTCAAATACAACCATAATCAGAGCAAAGAAGAAATATTCATGCCATTAGAGTCCTCATTTCTGTAAATGGTCAAGTGGTCGTAGTTCATCTTCCACTACATATTCCATGATCCCTTTACCCTCAAGAAGCATGACAGCTGACCATGTTGCTTTGCCTGGTAGATGACCCAAACCTTCATTCCTGAAGTTTCTGGGCCATTAGTAGTCCTTCCTGGATTGGGTTGCTGCAATTTTTCATTGACTTTAATCACAAGGCACGGTAGTACTAAGAGATACCCTAGAAGATCTCCAGGATTCCAGGAAAAATGTTCTTTACCTCCATTATGTATTTAGAATCTTATTTCCCCTTGATAGTCAGGATCAATCACACAGAGAGTATAGTAATCCCCTCCTTTGGCCATTGATCCAGAGGTATAAGAAGCCCAAAGTGACCAGGTGGCAGTTTTAACTTCCAGTTCAGTGGAATCATTGTTGTGTCTCCTGGTGGAAGCACTCCTCCTTCTGGAAATAAGACCTATGGACCAGCAAAACTCAAGCTTGCAGGGACAGGAAGCAAAAATTTTTCTAGTGGACCACTATGGGTAATAGTGGTGGTGCCACTCCCATTTGCGCCTCTTGATTCCTGGACTTCTGTATCTTGGCAATGGGGAAACAGCACCATAGTGTGTATGACGATTCAGAGCATACAAAGCTTCCTGGAGAACATTGTCCCAGCTCTGCAAGGTATTGCCACATAGTTGGCACCAAAATTAGGTCTTCTAAAGGCCATTCTGCCATTCTATCAACCCAACTTCCAGTGGATGATGGGGAATATGGTAAGAGCAGAGAACTCCATAAGCATATTCCCATTCCTGCCCTTCATTTGCTGTGAAGTGGGTTCCTTAAACAGAAGCAATGCTGTGTGGAATATCATGACAATGGGTAAGGTATTCCATAAATCCATGGATGATACTTTTGGCAGAAGCATGGTGTGCAGAGAAGGAAAACTAATATCCAAAGTATGTGTCTATTCCAGTTAGAACAAATCACTTCCCCTAACATAATGGAACTAGTCCAATGTAATCAACATGCCACCAGGTAGCAGGCTTATCACCTTGGGAAATGGTTCCATATCAGGGACTGAGTGTGGGTCACTGCTGCTGGCAGATTAGGCACTCAGCAGTGGCTGTAGTCAGGTTGGCCTTGATGAGTGGAAGTTCATGTTGCTGTGCCCATGCATAACCTCCATCCTTACCACCATGACTATAAGTCCATTGAGCAATGGCAGGAGTGGCTGGGGAAAGAGTAGAACTTGTATCCACAAAACATGTCATCTTATCTACTTCATTATTAAAACCTTCTGCTGATGTCACTCTCTGGTGAGCATTCACATGGGACACAAATATCTACATGTTTTTTCCCTACTCAGAAAAGTCTATCCACATACCTCTTCTCAAACCTCTTTGTCATCAATTTTCCAATCATGCTCCTTTCAAGTTCCTAACCATCCAGCCAAACCATTAGCAACAGCCCATGATTTCAGTATATAAATAAACCTTGGGCCAGTTATCCTTGTGAGCAAAATGAACAAACAGGTGCCCTGCTTGAATTTTCATCCACTGGAAGTATTTCCCTTCACCACTGTCCTTCAGGGATGTTCCAGGAAGGGCCTGCAGTGCTTGAGCTCTCCACTTTTGGGTGGAACATGCATATCCTGCAGAACCATCTACAAACCAGACCCAAGTTTTCTTGTCCTCCCTCACATGAGTGTGAGGAGCTCCACAAGAGGCCATAGATCTAGTCCAGGAAAGAAAAAGCAATATGGCAAAAGTGGAGGCCATTGGCATTCTGTCTACATTCTCATATAACTTACTTGTACCTTTAGGACCCACTTGGGCCCTATCTCTAATAGGCCATTTCCATTTTATGGTGAGTGCTGTTATGCAAATCCAACATTATGGTTTGGTAGGTCATGATATGCAACTCACGTTTCATAATAACTTGTTGGCCCATGGTTAAGCATTCAGTCTTAATTAATGCCCATAACAGGCCAAAAGCTGTTTCTCAAACAGAGACAAAAGCTGCAGACAACAGCAGCACCTTACGCCAAAATCCTAAGGGATTAATTGTGATTCTCCCACAGTGGCCTGCCACAATTCCAGACAGCATCTCTATTTGACTCTGACACTTCCAGAAACGTTGGATCTGCAGTTCTACTGGCTTTCACTTGGGCTTTCCTACCATAGTAGCCTTTCCTTCACTCTACATGTCAAGGAACCAATGTGGGGATTTTTCCAGTTGCTTAGTATGTCTATTCCCATTGTACATTCTAGAACTGGGAAAATAACTACAAAATGGGTCTGGGGACACATTGGACCCACTATGAGATGGACCTCTGCCAAAACTCCATCGATCAAATGACCTTCATAAGTCCTCACTCCGATTGGTGGAACAGAGGGAGGTATGGGTCTCCTGGAATTAATGTCACTGCTGGAATGCAACATACCAGAAACAGAATGGTTTTTAAAAAGGGGAATTTAATAAGTTCCTAGTTTACAGTTCTAGGGCTGAGAAAATGTCCCAATTAAAGCAAGTCCATAGAAATGTTCGATCTAAGGCATCCATCCAGGGAAAGATACCTTGGTTCAAGAAGGCCGATGAAGTTCAGGGCCTCTCTCTCAGGTGAGAAGGCACATGGTGAGCAGTCAGGGCTTCTCTCTCAGCTGGGAGGGCACAGGGTGAACACAGCATCATCTGCTAGCTTTCTCTCCTGGTTTCTGGTTTCATGAAGCTCCCCAGGAGGAATTTTCCTTCTTCATCTTCAAAGGTCGCTGGCTTTTGGAATCTCTGCTTCGTGGTGCTTCAGCATTCTCTGCTCTCTGCGAATCTCCTCCTTCTCCAAAATGTTTCCTTTTTTATAGGACTCCAGAAACTTCTCAAGACCCACCCAAATGGGTGGAGGTATGTTGTCACCTAATCCAGTTTAACAACCACTCTTGATTGGGTTGCATCTCCAGGGAGATGATCAAACAGATTCAAACATACAGTATTGAGTAGGGATTATTCTGCCTTTATGAAATGGGATTTAGATTAAAACATGGCTTTGTAGGGGACATGCATCCTTTCAAACCAGCACACACATTAAATATCTCACTCTACTCTCTCCTTGTTTGCTTATTTCTGATAGGAAATCCACTGTAATTCTTATCCTTATTATGTATATAAGATGTTTTTTTCCCTTTGGACTCTTTCAAGATTTTGTCTTTGTTTTTGGTTTCTGAAGCTTAAATATGACTTGCTAAGGTCTATATTTAAAAAATTTTATCCTGCTTCATATTCTGAGCTTCCTGGATTTGTGATGGTGTGCCTTTTGTTAATTTTGGAAAGTTCTCAGCTATTATTAGTTCAAATATTTCTGCTTCCTTCACTCTTTCTTTACCTTTTGGTATTCCACTTACACAAACGTTAAATATTTTGAAATTGTTCCACAGTTCTCAGATATTATATTATGGTTTTTTTTTCATTCTTTTGTTGCTTTTGGAAATATCTATTGATATTTCTTCTATTGATATTTATCAATAGTTCTTCTTGCAGATTAGCAGACTTTCTGGATTCACTTATCTTATTGATTATTTATTTGGCCATGTCCAGTATACTGATAAGTCCATAAATGATACTGTTAATTTCTGTTACAGCATTTTTATTTCTGGCATTTTCTCTTGATTATTTCTTAGAGTCTCCACCTCCCTGTTCATGTTACTCATCTATTATTGCATGTTGTCTACTTTTTCCATTGAAGACCACAACATATTAATTAAAGACCTTAGTATATTAATTAAGCATCTCTGTCATGTCTGATACTTGCTTTGCACCTTCAGCCTGTGTTTTTTCTTCCCTTTTAGCATGTCATTTTTTTGTCAACATCATCACATTGTGCATGAAATAATAGTCCTTCCTGGATTGGATTGCTGCAGTTTTTCATTGACTTCAGTGAGAAGTTTTATAAAAACTATAAAACCATAAAAACCTGGTGATATTCTGAAAATTAAAACTTACAAATACATGGAAACATCTCTAAGAGGTTTTCTCACTTTCATATTCAGTCTCCAGCAATTTATAAAAATTCCTGTTTAAATGCTCCCTGTTTATGGCTCTAGTAAGCCCTATTCTAGATTAGCAGATTTTCTGAATTTACTTATCTCTCCAGATTTGGGAATGAGTATTTTCCCTCACTTCTCTGAGTCCAAGAAAAGTCAATTTTCTCGTTGTTCAGCCTTTCCTTGTTGTAAGGGCAGGAGTGATAACTTGGGAGTTCTTCACATGTGAGAGTTAAAGCTGCAATTCTTAGAAATCATAATTTTTAAAAAATAGGCTACAAGTAAATCTCCCCATCTTTTACGCCAGGGGAAGATACTGTCTTTTTTATACTGGGCATATCTGCTTTGGAGGGAGATATATCTCTCTCTTCCGAAGATGACTACTATTTAATGGGCTTTGAGAAGATAATATAGAATAAAAGTTGTCAGAGTGGTTTTTTTTGTCTGTTTGTTTGTTTTTTGTTGTGTTTTATTTATTTATTTTTTTTGTTAAGACATGCAGAGTTGCAAAATGCCCATGGGGAATTATCTCCCAAAGGCCATTACTGGAGACTTAAATGAAATCATTAATACTAATCAATCTGAAACAAGTAAGGAAAAGAGGGAAAAAGTAAAGAACTTATAGACAACAAATAGAAACATGGTAAATTTCAATCCAGTCATATCAATAGCTACATTAAATATGAATAGTCTAAATCCCCAAATGAAAGATGAGTATTGTCACATTGGATAAAAAAATAAGATTCAAACATAGGCTTTGTAAAAGAAACCAATTATGAATATAATGATACAGCTTAAAAGTGAAGATATAAAGATATTCTACATAAGCACTAAGAAAAAAAAAGGTGGATTAGTTATACAACATTACAAAAAGGATACTTCAAGGCAAAATATAATATAGGGATAAAATGGATTTTTCATAACAATAAAGAGGTTGAATCATTAAGAAGGTGTGACAGTCCCAAATATGTAGGCACTAAAATACAAGAAACAAAACTGATGAGACTGAAATGACAAATAGACAAAACAAAAATTATAGTTAGAGATTTAAATAGTCATTATTGAGTTCTCTCAATAATGGATAGAGCAAGAAAATAGAAAATCAGTAAGTTTAAAATTACTTGGAAAATACTATCAACTAACTTTATCAAATTATATTGTCTGCCACTCTACTCAACAAAAGCAGAGCATATAATTCTAGTGTACATTAAACATTCACCAAGGTAGACCATATTTTGGACCATATTACAAGAATAAATAAACTTGAAAGACTTAAAATGATACAAAATATGTTTTCTGATCACAGTGGACTGAAATCAGAAATAAATAACAGAAAGTATCTGGGAAATTCTCAATTATTTGAAAATTGAGCAAAGACATCTACATAACTTTTGGGGAAAGGAAGAAATCACATGAATAATAGGAAAATATGTTGAACTAATTGAAAATGAAAACACAGGGTGTCAGTATATTTTTTAAAAAGGGGGACACAAATTATTAGTATTGAATTTCACCTTATTAAACTGAAAATAGAAAAATAAATTAAACACTATGTATGAAGAAGGGAAGATATAATAAAAACAATAGAGACCAATGAAATAGAGAAAATAGATAAAGAAGAGAAAAACAACTGGTAAAAAATCTAGTACTTTGAAAATATCTATAAAATTGATAAGATTCTAGCCAGAACCTAATGACATCAGAGATGAAAAGAGGACAAGATTAAATATTAATTACAGTAGTGGACTCCTCTGAAAAATTGTAAGCCAATAAATATAAAATTTAGATAAAATAGGTAAATTCCTCAAAAGATATACGTATCTATTAAAGAAACTTGATTTATAGCTTAAAACTTTCACACAAAGTTTCAGGTTCACATATTTCAATGGTAAATTCTACCATACTTTAATAATAATTAATAACAATCCTATACAACACTTCAGTAATATGTAAAGAAGATGCTCAATCACTACATAAAAGCATTCGTCCTAAGATAGCAGAATTAGTTTAAAATGCAAAAACACGACCAATGTAACGCAACATTGTAAAAATTTTTAAAAGATGAACAATACAATCATCTCAGTAAATTCAGAAATGTACCATTCATCCATGATTAAAAAACTTAGCAAACTAGGGAAAGAAGAGAAGTTCTTCAATTGATAGTGTGCCTCTTTTTTAAACCTACCACTAGCAATCATACTGAATGTGAAATATTGAAAACTGTCCCTTTAAGATAGGGAGTAAGGCAATATAATATTTGCTCTCACCACATCTGTTCAACATTTTATTAGAGATATCATATAATATAATATAAAAAAGAAATAAGAAATGAAGCTGTACAGATCAGAAAGGGGTAAAACTATCTTTATTCATAGATGCCATATATGTATACTAATAAAATTCTAACGAATCTACATTTTTCCTGGAATTCAGTGACTTTAACAAAGTCACATGATACAGAGCTTATAAAACTCAATTTTATTTCTATATATTAAGGTTGAAACTATTTTAGAAATAGTATAGTAATAAAAATATATTATTTTGTATTAAAATATGAAAAATTTATTAATATACTCTTTAATGTGCTAGTTCCATACACTGAAAACTATAAAATACTGATGACAGAATCATAGATAACCTACATAAATGGACAGACAGACTATTTTCATAGATTGAAAGAATCAATATTGTTATCAAGTCTCCCTAAAATGATCAATATGTTAAGTAAAATATCAGTAACATAACACTATAGATCTTTTTGTAGATATCAAAAAGGTAGTTCCACAATTTAGAGAGATATTGGCTTCCATAGACAAAACAAACTTGAAAAAATAACCGAATTGGAATACTTACATTGCCTGAATACACAGTTGACTATAAAGATATTGTGCTCAAGATTGTGGTATTGGCATAAACACAGATATATAGGTCAATGGAAAAGAACAGAAAACTGATACATAAAACCATATATATATTGTTCATTGGCTACAAACAAAGTCACCAAGGTAACTTTGAAGAAAGGATTTTGTTTTTTGCCAAATAGTCTTAGAATAATGGGAGATTCATGCATTAAAATTAAACTGACACTTGCGCTGGCATCAAAATATGTCCAAAAACTCTTTGGTACTCCTCTTTTCAAGAAGTTGAGCTGAATTGCCCTCCCCTTGAATGTGGGCTGAACTTAGTGACTTGCATCTAATAAACTGGGAAAAAAAAATAGAATAACAGTATCTTAGAAAGCACTTTCACTTCCACCTTGCTTTTTCTGTCTTGGGTTTCCAACCTGGGGGGAAGATAGCTGTCATGCATTTTGAATACTCAAGTAGCTTTTTGAAGAGGCCCATATGGTGAGTAACTGAACCCTCCTATAAATATCAGCACTGACTTGCAAGGCATGTCAAAAGGCCTCCTTGGGATATTGATCATTCAGCTCCAGTCAAACCTTTGGATAACTTTAGGTTGACAATTTGATTGGAAATTCATGAAAGATCCTAAGCCTTAACTACCTAAAGCCACTTCTGAATTCCTGACTTAAAAAAACTGTGTAAAATAATAATAAATATTTGTTGTTTTAAGACAATGTATTTGGGGCCAATTTTTGTGCAGCAATAGTTTATTAAAAAACTTAACTCATGCCATATACAAATGTTAACTAAAATGGAATCTAAGACCTAAATAAAACCCTAAAAGACCATTAGAAGAAACTATAACAAATTCTCACTGCTGTTAAGTTTAAATAAAGATATCTTAGAAAAACACAAAGGCACAAGATGTAAAAAAAATAAATTGGACTTCTTAAAATTAAATACATTTCTACTTTGAAAAATGCTAAAAAGAAAATGAAATGTTAAGCCACAGAAATTAAGAAACATATTTGTAAAACACAGATCAGAAAAAGGGCCTCAGTACAGAACACTTGGAGAGGAGACAAGGCAAAATGGCAGCATAGGTGGGTGTATAATTTAGTTCTTTAGGACAGCTAGTAAGTAGCCAGGAACCATCTAGAACAACTGTTTGGGGGACATCCATGACCAAACACACATCATATATCAGTCTGGAGTGGGTAGAAGGGCCAAGATCACAGCATAGAACTGTAAGTAATGCAACTGAAGGGCAGAGGCTGGTACCCCTCCCTGACTGGTACAGCAGACAGTATTGGAGGAACTTCCCTGTGGGAAAAAGAAGCAATATCTACTAGGAGTAAGGGAAAGTAGCTCAACTAAGCTCTAATGGTGTTTTGTTGCTGTTGTTGTTGTTGTTTTAATGCTGAAATGGTCTGAAGAAAATCTACCATAACCTGTTTTATTACAGAAGTTGTGGATTTACAGAAAAATTCATACATGAAACGCAGGTTTCCCTATATTCCACCTATTGTTAACACCTGCATTGTTGTGGTACATTTGTTACAGTTGATGAAAGCACGTTTTTATAATTGTGCTATTAACTGTAGTCCATGGTGTAATTCAGGGTTCGGTGTTTCTGTTGTGCATTTCTATGGATTAAAAAAAAATTATACTTGTACCATATATACAACCTAAACTTTACTCTTCTATCCACAATTAGATATATAATTCAGTGTTGCTAATTTCATTCATGAGGTTGTTCTACCACCTCCACCATCCATTACCAAGCCTTTTCCATCATACCAAATAGAAACTTTGTACATTTTAAGCCTTAACTTCTTATTCCCCACCCCCATCCCATCCCCTATGGACCTACAGTTATAACATTTTATTTATACTTCTTCTACAACTCTGGTCATAACATACCTCATATTCGTAATCATTTGTGTATGTGTCTGAATTCTCCAATAGATTGTGAGTTCTTTGGAGTCAAAGTTCATGTCTTATTCAACTTTTTGGTTTCCAGAACTTAACACAGTACCAGACTCATAGTAGATATTCAAAAAATGTTTGTTGACTCATTAATTTAAAAAGACTCCCCAATTTGACAGATACCATATATATTTTTGCCTCTCAAATTAGCAGACATTAAGAAGAATGATAGTACCCAGCATTGATGAAACTGCAGAGGAATTCATGACTGCTGTATATATTGTTATTGTCATGGACATTATTATTTTTAATGGTAGGTAAGTGTAAATTGGGCAATCTTCGTGGAATGAATTTTGACAATATGTTTAAAAAGGCTTAAATATTTGCATCCCTTTTGAGTCTTCAGTTCTAGCGTTTTTCTCTTTGGAAGATAAATGAGGCCCTTTAAAATAATCTGGTTATGAGGTTATTCATAGAAGGGTTGAATATAATTAAAAATCTAAATAACTTACAGAGCAAATTACAGAAGAGTGGTTACATAAACTCTGCAATATCTATATGATGAAATATATCTTTGACTACTAAAAATCTATGATTTATAATTTCATTTATAAAGATGGAATGATATTCCCCCTAAGTGAAAAAAATAGTTTACAAAGTAGTACAATTCCACTTTTATTATATGTCTTCACACCCTTATATATCTACCTGTACATATCTATACATGTGTTGAATGGCTACCTACAAAAATGATAAGTGTGTTTATAATTGGATGGTATGCTTATGTATGACTTTAATTTTCCTGTTTATTTGTGTTTTGTAATTCTTCTGAAATGAAAGTGCAGTTAATGTCTAAATGAGTACTAAGAAGGTAAGAAAAATGCTTGAACAAAAGAATAATTACAAAATGCTTATTAACAATTTCATGCTGATTCTATCCAGAGGGCTGAACCCTAAGCCACTGAAATGTAAATGAGGATATGAATTTTAAAGAGAGTGACAGATGCCTCTCTAGTTTTCACATTTTTAATAAGAACTGACATGGAAATAGGACCTAGTTTCATATTTTAGAGGAACAAAACTTTACAGAAAATAAGTAAATATGTGGCACAAATGTTATTAAATATGTCCTTAGATAATTTTTTCAAAAATAATTTCTGTTATTTGAAAATTCACAGTGATTTTTAATAGAAAATAAATTTCTCAGGTGTTTTAGTTTGCTTAGTATTGCCAGAATGTAATACATCAGAAAAGAACTGGCTTCTACAAAAAAAAAAAATTGTTTAATGTGAAACATAACATATACACATGCACACACCCAAAGCAATAATTTTCAATGTACAATTTAACAAGTAGTTACCGAACAGATTTCACAGTTTGGTATGGGTTTTCATTCCATATCTTCAGGTTTTTCCTTCTAGTTGGTCCAAACCCTGGAGGCTAAAAGAAATTTCAATATAGTGATTTAGCAATGAGACTTATTTGTTAAATCCTATCATTTTCTGTTATAGCTGCTCCTTCTCCATTGATCCTTCTCCAAATCCATAAGTCTCTTTGGTTCTGGGCCCATTCTGAATTTTTTAATGTTGAAAAGTGGTATTACCAATATAGGATAGAAAAATGGAATTAGTTAATGCTCTTTGAGAGGCTGGTCCCTCTGGGTTTCAGGACTTATCTGACCTTATGGAGGCTATGGATTTCTGGAAAATAAACTTAGTGGGTGAAACTTTTGTAGTCTCAGTTAGACCCCTAGATGTTCTTTCAGGTTAACATGAATGATGTTGGTTGAGGTTTCTCAAACCAGGGCAATTAGCAGTATCTAGCTGAACCAATTGTGGTTTTCATTAACAAATTTGGGCTGCTGAATACAA
Organism: Myrmecophaga tridactyla; assembly: GCA_004026745.1. Classification (NCBI taxonomy): domain Eukaryota; kingdom Metazoa; phylum Chordata; class Mammalia; order Pilosa; family Myrmecophagidae; genus Myrmecophaga; species Myrmecophaga tridactyla. Next base: position 66,412 of record PVIY010005417.1, read on the forward strand.
GCCCCAAGCACAGATAAACCCAAAACATGCAGGAAAGGAACCCTGAAGTCTCCCCCAGCAGAGAGGATGCAGTGCAGATGGGGAAAACAAAGCAAACAAAACAGAAACTCTTGGAGTTGGCTGAACTCAGAACAGTAGAAAAGGGCTTTAGCCCCATGAAACGGGACACATAGAGACAAGTACCAACTCCAGATCTTCACTGGTGAACTTTGGGGGCTGGAAACTGACTCTGAAAGGGATTTTTTTTTTTTTTTACTATTATAAGTAGCTCATTAAAGAAAACCTCAGGCATTTTCAATTGTCAGTATTGACCTAGGTATGGCTGGAGTTAAGATAAGTCTGAGAGACAAAGTAAGTAGTCAAGTGAAAGAGATAATTCCGTAAAGGGTGCATATTCCCCCAAGAAAAGGGGGATATGCCTTGTTTAAGTGATGGCCCTCATTCAGAGAATTCAGACCCCAGGGGCTAGAAAACAGAAACAGCTTAAACTTGTCTTCTATCTGAGCTTCTATCTCAATCATATCGTTGGCAGGCACAGTGTCTGCTGAGAATTAAAGACACCACACCACTTTATGCTAGTGGGGAGCTGAAGACTGACAATTGCCACCTGTTTGGCAGGATAGGAAATGCACAGAGTCTAGAGGTTTCAGAGGAAAGCCTGACAACCTTCAGGGTCTCATCCCCAGGGAAATCTGATACTGATTACAACCTTCTCCTGAGACCTGAGCCTGTCTGCTTGGGGAAAATCTTGTGGGATCAATCATATCTGGGAATACCCTCCTCTAAAAAGGGTTCCATATAAGAAGGATAAGAACCAGAAAAAGAAGAGCTGAAAACTTCTGATCAGTTATACAGAAGCAATGCTAAAGGTTTAGAATAAATTGAACTGAATGCCAAAGAACAGATAGAGAACAAAGCCAACTAACAAGAAAACACTAAGTAAAAAAGTAAAAACAACTTCTAGAATAAACTAATTAAGGAAAACAGATGCTTTGAAGCTAGAGAAAAAATTATGAGCCATACTAGGAAAAAATGAAAATATGGCCCAGTCAAAGGAAAAAACTAACACTTCAAATGAGAAACAGTTAGCCAAAGATGTTTGATTAAAAATGATAAATCAAATAAAAAATCAAATCAAGGAGATTAGGCAAAATATGACAAAAGATATGAAGTACATAAAGAAGACATTGGGAAACCATAAAGAAGAACCCAAAAGCTTGAAAAAACTGACAGCAGAACTAAAGAGAATGAAAGGTAAAATAGAAAAGACAAAAAGCACAATGGAGGGTACAAGAGCAGATTTGAAGAGGCAGAAGTAAGGATTGGTGAACTAGAGGACAGGACATCTGAAATCCTATACATAAGAGAAAAGATAGGAAAAAAATTGCAGACTATGAGCAGGGTCCCAGGGAATTGGATGACAACATGAGCTAAATGAATATATGGGTTATGAGTGTCCCAGAAGGAAAAAAGGAGGGAAAAGTGTAATGAAGAATAATGGAGGAAATAATCACTGAAAATTTCCCATCTCTTATGAGAGATACAAAATTACAGATACAAGAAGTGCAGCATAGCCCAAGCAGAATAGATTTGAATAGACCTAATCTAAGACATTTACTAATCATATTATCAAATGTAAAAGACAAAGAGAAAATTCTGAAAGCAGCAAGAGAAAACTGATCTGTCACATACAAGGGAAGTCCAGTAAGACTGCATGTGGATTTCTCAGCAGAAACCATGAAGCCAAGAAAACAGTGGATGATATATTTAAGATACTGAAAGAGAAAAAGAGAATTCCATAACTGGCAAAATTATCCTTCAAAACTGAGGGAGAGCTTAAAATATTTTCAGACAAACAGATACTGAGAGAGGTTGTGAACAAAAAACCTGCTGTACATGATATACTAGAATGAACATTCAGGCAGATTGAGAAAGACAAGAGAGAGGGGTTTGAAGAAGAGTGTAGAAATAAAGACAATCAGTAAGGGTACAGAATAAAGTCATGACAAATGCAACTATGTAGATGAGCCTTAAGGACATTATGTTGAGTGAAATTAGATGGAAATAAAAGGACAAATATTGTATGGTCTCACTAATATGAGTTAACATTAATGAGCAAACTTTGAGAGTTAAAGTTGAGAACACAGATTATCAGGAGTTAGAAAAATTTGATGCTGAAGGAATAAAGAATGTTCAACAAGATTGGTTGTAAAGATGTGGAAATAGATATTCAGTACTATCTGATGGTAGCACAATATTTTAATTACTCTGAACAAAGCTGAGTGTGAGTATGGTTGAAAGAAGAAGACTAGCAGTATGCATGACACCAGAAGGAAAGATAAAAGATAAAGACTGGAAGTGTATAACTTACAGAAACGTAGAGTGGAAAGTTATGGTGATTAAATGTACAAATATAAGAATATTTTTACATGAGAGAGAACAAATATCAACATTGCAAGGCATTGAAAATGGGATGGTATATAGAAAAATACAATCAATGCAAACCTAGGGTCTATAGTTAATGGTAACATTGTAATATGTTGCCATTAAATGTAACAAGGGCAATATAACAGAACTAAATGTCAAAAAGATGGGGATAAAGGGGAGGGTATGGGATTCTTGGTGATATTGTTTCTCTCTTTTTTTTTTAATACCAGTTTTAATGGGAATAAAACAGCACATTTATTAGTGGCTTACATACCTGCCTTGACAGCAAAAGTGATTGTAACTTGCATTGATAATACACTCAAAAACATTCCATACTCCTCAACTGGTGGCTAGAGCAGCACAATTAATAAAAGAACAAAAAAGTGACTATTGTCATTTAAGTAGGCATCAAAAATACGTTTTGACAAAGAAGATGAAAGGAGCATTCATGAACTCCTGGATGCCAGGAAGCAGAGTTTTTCAGAATCAAAATTTTAAAAAAAGCCCTAATTAAGAGCTTGTTCTAGTTTGCTAGCTGCTGGAATGCAATATACCAGAAATAGAATGATTTTTAAAAAGGGGAATTTAATAAGTTGCTAGTTTACAGTTCTAAAGCTAAGAAAATGTCCCAATTAAAACAAGTCGATAGAAATGTTCAATCAAAGGCATCCATCCAGGGAAAGGTGCCTTGGTTCAAGAAGTCTGATGATGTTTAGGGTTTCTCTCTCAAGAGAGAAGGCACATGGCAAACACAGTCAGTGTTCCTCTCTCTACTGGAAGGGCATGTGGCAAACATGACGTCATCTGCTAGCTTCTCCTCCTGGCTTCCTGTTTCATGAAGCTCCCTGGGAGGCATGTTCCTTCTTCATCTCCAAAGGTCACTGGCTTGTGGGCTCTCTGCTTTTCGTGGCTGTGTTGTTCTGCTCTGCTCTCCTTTTCTCCTTTCTCTCTGTTTCTCCTTTTAATTTATTTTTATTTTTTAGTCTTCGTTTTTTTTCCTCTTCTTTCTTTGCAGAAGAAATGGAAATGTTCTCATACAAAAATGTTGGTGGTGAATGCTTAACTATGTGATTATACCAGTAACCATCGATTCTTTGCTTAGGATGAATTTTATGGTGTGTGAATAAAACTGTTTAAAAAGTAAGCAGAAAGGTACAAGTGCTCAAGAGAGTGTGGAGAGAGAGATGTACCTATTCATTGTTGGTACGGAAGTAGAATGGTACAGCCTCTTGAGGGCAGTGTGGTGGTTCCACAAAAGGCTAATTATAGGGTCACCATATGATCCTGAAACCTTGTTATTATGTAAATACTTGGAAGAACTGAAAGCATGGACAGCAATGGACATTTGCACAGTGGTGTTTATGGAGGAAGTATTCATGGTTTGCAATGGATGGAAATAGCCCAAGGGTAAATTGATTGATGAATGGAAGGGTGAACTGTGGTGTGTATATATATATATATATAATGGAACATTATTTATGCATGAAGGAATGAATTCGTGTGCAAGCCAACTAGGTAATGAAACTTGTGGAAGCATTTTGAGTGAAATAAGTCAGAAATGAGAAGATAAATGTGATAATACCTAACTAATATGAATTAACTATAATATGCAAACTCCAAGAATTGAATTCAAGAGCATAGAGTATCAGGGAAATTTTACTGTAAATGTTCCTAAATTGTACGTTCTTACAATAGTGATATCTATTCCTGAGTTTTAACTGTTATTTCTAAATTCTGGGATGAAGAGCTGCTTGTGTATAGCCTTCTCATCTCCTGGAACTTTGGGTATCTGTGTGACTCCCGAGACTCAGAGTTAAAGCCACAACTATGAAACTCAACATTGCCCCGTACAGCCACGTTAATAAAGATGCAAAAGATATCTGATTTCAATTAGAGATAGGAATGAAGTTGATCTAATTAGGAATAAAGTAAATCAGACTAAAGGGTAAAGGATGATATTGACTGTGATTTAAATGTCAACTTTTGCATGAGACCAATAGAAGAGATGTTTATTTGGTGCAAAATTTATATTTTCTATAACACACTAATTTAACTTGTATGGTCAGTGTATTCTAACAATATAATTACATCAAACCTTGAATAATAAGTGAGATCTTGTTGATTTGTGCAGATTAATGTGATGCCCTGATATATCCCAGGGTAATCTGGACATAAAATAAAAAGTATTTGCAAAGCCCCTTGACAGACTGGGGAAAATTTTGGAAACATTAAACTTCCCTACCTGGGGAATTCCTGATATGCTTGCAAGCACTGGGGACAACCAATTAAATTCCTAGATATTGGAGCTTGCCCTTATGAAACTTATTCCTGCAAAGAAGCAGCTAAGCCTACTTATAATTATGCCTAAGAGTCACCCCCAGAGAACTTTTTGTTGTTCATATGAGGCCTCTCTCTCTCTCTCTCTCTCTCTCTCTCTCTCTCTCTCTCTCTCTCTCTCTCTAAGCCATCTCTGAATTTAAACTCACTTCCTTCCCCCCTACATGGAACATGAGTCCTAGGGGAGTAAATTTCCCTGGCAATGTGGACCATGACTCCCAGTGATGAGTCTGGCTCTGGCATTGTGGGATTGAGAAAGCCTTCTTGACTGAAAAGGGGAAGAGAAATGGAAACAAATAAAATTTCAGTGGCTATGGGTTTTCAAATTGAGTTGAGCGGCCATTCTGGAAGTTGTTCTTATGCATCATATAGATAATCTTTTTAGTTTTTAGTGTGTTAGAACAGCTAGAAGGAAATACTTCAAACTGTTGAACTGTAATCCAGTAGCCTGGATTCTTGAAGATGATTTTTAAACTATTTATCTTTTATTGTGTGACTGTGTGATTGTGAAAAACTTGTGAATGACACTCCCTTTATCCAGGGAATGATCAGATAAGTAAGAAATAAAGTAAAAAACAAATAAATTTTAGGGGGTGATAAGGGAAGTGGAATGGTTTGGGTATTCTCTTTTTATTTTTACTTTTATTCTTTTTTTTTTTGGAGTAATGAAAATGTTGAAAAATTGACTGTGGTGATGAATGTACAATTTTATGATGATACTATGAACCATTGATTGCATAATTTGGACGATTATAGGATATGCGGATATATCTCAATAAAATTGCATTAAAAACTTGAAAAAACCCAGAAAAAATACAAAACTCTTACAACCCAATTAACAGAAAACAAACACCTCAATTTAAAAAAATGGGCAAAATAGTTGCACAGATCTCTCACTAAAAAGGATTAATGAATATCCAATGAGCACATACAAAGAGGCTTAATATCATTTGTAATTATAAAAGTCAATTTAATACCACAATTAACACCTAGATATTATGCATTCTTAACAGGAAAAATTTCAACTTCATGGGGATGAAAACTGATTCCTTGGCAGAGGATTTAAAAAATCATATTCTTGATGTATAAAGCACAGATATATTGACAGCACATAATCAGATATGCAGTTTATCTATAGTATTAAAATTTCATGGGAGTAACCAGATGTCACATGGAAAACTCTTCACAGTAGCCATTGTAAATATGTTCGAAGAACTAATGAATAATTAATGAAAAGAAACCATGATTATAAGAAAAAAAGCTATGATTACAATGTCACATCAAATGGAGAATATCAATAAAGAGAAATAATAAAAAGTAACCAAATGGAAATTCAGGAACTAAAAATAACAACTGAAATAAAAAATGTACAAGAGGGATTTAATAGTAGATTTGGACTGGCAGAGGAATGAATTGGTGAACTTGAAGATATGTTTTTAGAGATTATGTAATCCAAAGAGCGGAGACAAAAATAAATAAATAAATAACGATGAAGAGAAATGACCAGCCTCAGAGAGAGATGGGACAATACTAAGCACACTAACATATATGTAATTGGAGAACAAGAAGAAAAGTGGTGAGAGAGGAGCAGAAAAAATATTTTTAAAAAATCGGCTGTAAACTTCCCCAATTTATTGATAAACAATAATCTACACATCCAGAATGCCCAACACTCTGAGTAGGATAGAAGTAAAAAGGCCCACAAACAGATACACCATAGTAAAAATTCTGTAAGACAAAGACAAAGAAAAAATCTTGAAAATAGCAACGGAAAAAACGTCACATGGAAAGGCATATGGTGATGTCTTCTGCCTTTTCTCTCCAAAATGTCTCTGGGCTTCTGTGTGTCCTTGCTTGTTCCTCCTGGGGCATTTCTGTCTTTGACCTCTCTCCAAAATGTCTCTCCCTTAATGGACTTCAACAAGGAGATTAAGACCCACCTTGAATGGGTAGGGTCACATCTCCATGGAAACAATCTACTCAAAATCTACTCAAAAGGATTTTCTGGGGTATATAACAGATTCAGTGTAGCACACTCCACTCTCTGGACCTCCCAGAAGATGTCCTTCCCCATATACAAAATACATCTATTCCATCGCAATATCACAAAAGGCTTACAAATAGATTACAAAGTAAAAAAACAATACCAAGTCTCATCAAAATTAACTACAGACATGATCTATCCGAAGGCAAAGTTCTCCTCTGGCTGTGGACCTGTGGAACACAGAACAAGTTATCTGCTTCCAATATACAAAAAAGGGGCAGTCATAAGGTAAGAGTTTCCATTTTCATAGAGTGGGATGTGGCAGGGAGAGAAAGAGAGGGAGGTAGGGATGGAGGGAAGGGGATTGGAATAGAAGAACAAAGGGGATAAAAGAGGAAATAGAATGTGCTGTAAGTGAAATAAATCAAATACATGTTTACATACTGTATAATTCCATTTTAATGTTATTCTTGAAAAGGCAAAACTATAGTGATAGAAAGTATTATAGTTATAGCAATAATGGTTGCCAGTAATCTGGATATGACATGAGGCGATTGCTGCAAAGGAACATTAGGAAATTTCTTAGGTGCCTTAATTATTTCAGTGATCATTACATTTTCAAGGTTCTTATATGTTGCAGCATATTTTGTAAATTCTTTATTAGGGTTCAATAATATTCCATTGTGTGTAAGGACCACATTTTGTTTTATCTATTCATTTATTGATGGATATTAAGGTTGTTGCCAATTTTGGTTATTCTGAATGATGCCACTAAAGCACTGGTGATCTTGTTTTCACACTCTCTGGGTATATTCATAGAAATGGAATTGGTGGGACATTTAGTAATTCTGCTTTCAATTTTCTGAGGAAATACCATATTGCTTTCCACAGTGACTGCACCATTGAACCCTCCACCAACAATGTACTAGAATTCCAATTCCGCCATATCCTCTCCAACACTTGTTATTTTCCTTCCATTTTATTGTAATTTATTTATCAATATGGCACTTGTAGGTCTGAAGTGGTATCTCATTGTGGTTTTGTTTTGAATTTTCTGAATGGCTAAAGTTGTAAACCATCTTTTCATATGTTTATTCACCATATGTATGCTTCTCGAAAAAGCATTTTCGAGACTTGCCCATTTGTAATTGAGTTGTCTTTTTGTTGCTGCATTGTAAGTTATTTACATTTTCTGGATATTAACCCTTTATCCAATATATGATTTGAAACTATTTTCTTCCAGTCTATAACTTGTTTCCCTTAATAATTTCCTTTGATGTAAAAAAGTTTTTGTTTTGGTGAAATCAAATCTATTTATTCTTTTTTTTTCTCATACTTTAGGGTCACATCCAGGAATCCACTGCCAAATCCCCAATTATAGAAAATTTGCTCCTATATCTGCTGTGGTGGTTTGAAGCTGTTTGTACCCAAGAAAAACAAGTTCTTAAGTCTAATCCTTTTTCATGGGTGTTAACACATTGTAAATTGGAACTTTTGATGAGGTTACTTCAGTTAAGATAGTATGGCTCATCTTAGGATGGGTCTTAATCCTATTACTGTAGTCCTTTATAAAATGACAAAATTAGGACAGAGATAGAAAGCCACAGAGGAGGAAGGCAAAATCAACAGAATCCAGAAGAGAAGGCAAAGACTAAGAGACACAGCCATGTGCTTTGCCATCTGATAGAGACATGAATTGCCAGTAACCAGCCCCAGTATATTACAGGGTTAGGGTAGAAAGCATCACCCTGATGATGCCTTGATTTGGAGTTTCTTTCAGCCTCAAACCATTAAGCAAGTAAACTCTCATTATTTAACCCAACTAATTTCATGGTATTTGCTTGAGCAGCCTAGACTAACACATCTGCTAAGAGTCATGTAGTTCTAGCTCTTGTATTTAAGTCCTTGATCCATTTTATGGATCCTTGAATCTCACTCACTTCTGCATTTTGCATATTGTGTAAGTGAGGTAGGGTTCTAATTTAAATCTTCTACCTGTGGATATCCAGTTTTCCCAACACCATTTGTTGAAGAAACTACTCTTTCCCCACTGCAATTGAAAATCAACTGGCCAAAGATGTATGGTTATATTTCTGGACTTTCAACTCTGTTCCTTTGATCTATTTGTCAGCATTTATAAATAGAAAGGGATTGGGTGTTTTCACCTTGAAAATATTAAATTCATCCTTGGTTCCTTTCTTTCTATGTGCTCATAACAAATCCATCAACAGTCTTAGAACTTCTACAAAATATATCCATAAAATGAAATGTCATATCATTTTCTACTCTGATTTAAATTCCTATCATTTCTCACTTGGGTTACTGCAATTGCCCTTGATTAATCTACCTTCTTCTGTCCTTGCTCTCCCACCCCAACTCATTCATTCATTCCTTTCTCAACATAGGAGCCAGTGTAATTCTTTTGAAATGAAAATGCAATAATCACTTCTTCATTCAAAAATTTCTCTTGCCTTACCATTTCATTCAAGTGTGTTCTATAAAATCCTTAAAATCAGGCCCTTAATACATGCCCCACCCACCTTCTCCCATTATACATATATTATCTCTGATGCATCTCTTACATTTCTCCTTCTCATTCACTGTGTTCCATGTGCACTGGATTCCTGAAAATTTTTTGCAAACCCCAGAAACAAATCTGATTTAAGACTTGTATTTGCTGTTTGCTCCAACCCTACAACAGTATAATTCTCTCCCTCTTCTCTTTCAGATCTTTTCTCCAAAAATGTCGGTGGAAATGCTCTGTATCTTTATTCACATCATTAATTAAAGCCATGAATTCTCTTCCTGAAAAAAATCAGAAATGTCTTATACTCAATATTGTGGACTTTAGGAATCCCAAAAAGTTTACTCACATATCCCAAGTTTCAAATGTTTTCAGTAAGTCATTATAAGATCATGAAGACATCCACATTCACAGAAAAACACATAAATATATACACACACAAAGGTTCCTTTTATGAAGCTTCCTGAAATTTTGTCAAAAAGAACACTGCTCTCATTTTCATAATGAAAGTCAAGGGGAAAAATCTGACTCACTTTACAGAAGTGAGTCTTTTCTCAAGGCAACTTTTCAGAAATACCTGAATCAATATCAACCTCAATGATGTGGCAATATTTCTCAGTATAAACCTATGTACCTGTTTCCAAAGAAACTTTCTTTTTCAGTAGATCTCTGCAGCCGAGGAAATGGTAAAAACCACTGGGTAAACCTATTACCTAATACTAATAGGGTTTCAGAAAGAAGCAGGCACTGTTACTAATATCCTCATTCTGGACTCATAGATAAGAGCCCTTTCTATGCTGAGCTTTGTTATAAGTGAAATTTCTCATTCTTGCTGCAGATAAGATGTCCCTGGTTGTTGAAAGCATTCCTGAGCTTCCATTTAACAAGCTATGAATGGAGCAGTCTGTGCTGCAAACTCTGAGAAACTGTGTATCATCTTTTTTCCCAGACTCTCACTCACTTCTGTATTTTCATCCTCCTATGTCATGACACTACAATAGTGATAACAGTCTCCCTCACCATCCATAAACCCACCCTGTAGTTTGGGAGTTCAATCCTAAAGGTGTTGCACTAAGAATCCACTAATATAGTGAACATTCTCTGTGACCATGTAGGGGGGATGTCTAATGATACAATTTTGATGATGCAAGTACTCTCTGGATGATGATGTAACCTGGGCCTCATTGTAAAAAGCAAAGGGCACCCAGATGAGAAAAAGTGACCATGATCTAAGACATTAAACTACTACGATACTGTTCAGCATACTTAAAGAGCTTAAGTGACACATATACCAACTAGGCACACTGCAATCCATGATGATTTTATGGAAATCAGTTTGTTATTAATAAGAATAAAGCTCCCAATGAGCAAGTCCATCAAAATGAATTTATAGTTCCTATACTCCATTCTTTTCCACTCTCCTCACATCCAGTGACTTACTAACTTGAGTCCTGCCCCTATCTTACTTCCCTCAAAAACACCCAACATTCTGTCCCTGCACATCTTTCTGACTTAGTGTTTTGGTTTGTATTGTGTCCCATCAACAGACATGTCCAAGTCTTCACATATGATCCCATGAATGTAGTCCCATATGGAAGTAAGGTCTTTGAAGTTTAAGATGAGGCTAGACTGGATTAGGGAGGGTCCTACTCCAATATGACAGGTTTCTTTGCAAGGAGAAGGTAATTTGGACACAGAAAGAGAAACACACAGAGAGAGAAAGCTCCATGTGAAAACTGAGGCAGAGATCAAGCTGCTGCAGGTGCAAGCAAGAAGCATCAAAGATTGCCAGCACACCACTAGAAACTAGGAAGAGGCATGGAAGAATTTTACCCTATAGATTTCAGAGAGAATGTGGCCCAGTCAACACTTTGATTTTGGACTTCTAGCATCCAGACAGTAAGGCAATATATTTCTGTTCTTTTCAGCCAGCAAGTTTGTGATAATTTGTTATGGCAGTCCTAGGAAAGCAATATACTTGATATCTCATGTTACAGTACGATGGTAAATAACCACAGGAAAGCTGTGCAAGGACAGAGGCCATAATTGAGAAATACCTAGAGAGATAGTTTCACATTTCTCAGTAATTTTTTTTAATTTGCTATACCTTCATTTCAGGCTGTTTTGGCTTGCTAACGCTACTAGAATGCAGCATACCAAAAATGGGTTGACTTATTATTTTTTTTTTTGTGCATGGGCAGGCACCGGGAATCGAACTCGGGTCTCCAGCATGGCAAGCGAGAATTCTGCCTGCTGAGCCACTGTGGCTTGCCAATAGGTTGACTTTTACAAAGGGCATTTATTAGTTTACAAATTTATAGTTCTAAGGCAATGACTAGTCCAAATTAAGGCATCAATAGGACTATACTTTTCTCTGAAGAATGCTGCAGGCATCTGGGATACTATTGTCCCATGGGAAGACACATGGCTGGTGTCAGCTTGGCCTTCTTTCCCAGGTTTTGTTGCTTTCAGCTTCTGGCTTCAGTGGCTTCTTCTCTCAGATCTTCTGGGGGCTTTTTCTCTGTGAGCTTCTCTTAACTTCATCTTTCTTAAAGGACTCCAATAAAAAGGATTCAGATACACCTTGGGACAACTCCTCAATTTAAGCTTAATCAGAAGGTCCCACCTATGAAAGTTCTGTACCAACAGGGATGGATTCAAAGAACACAACCTTTTCCTGGGCACATACAGCTTCAGCCTAACACACAGACCTTTTCGTATTGCATTGTTTATTTTTTCATTGCCCTGACCCCAACTATTAGTTTGAGAACTCAGTGTTAGAGAGCAGATTCATCTTTTTTGATCCACAAGAACTGCATTCACTGGGCATTATCTTTTCCCTAATGGTTTCTTAATAAATATTTCATGTATGGATGAATGTGTATGAAGTTTATTAAATGGACTAAATTTTATAGTGGTACAGATATTGAAGGATTTTTTTCTCCAATATGCCATCAAACAATCTCTGCCACATCTCATTATATGTAATTATTTTAGATAATTAAAAAGTCAAAATCAGCTATTTTAAAAATCTGGTACAGCCTAAATCAAAACATCTAGTTCAAAGCCTCTCCCTTCTCTGAGTTTCAGAGGAAAGGACTGTGTAATCTGTTTGCCACTCCTCCTTCTGTCTCCTTTACTTCTAATTCCTCATCATAATACTGTTTCTAGGTGTGCTCCAGGATCTATGCAAGAAGCTTTTCAAATGGAAGGGGGCAAAGTGTTGATTTAGGTGATACTTTTGGTAGTTCTATCTTGCTACACTGTAGCTCATTATGAAGTTTTCCATGCTTCCCAGTTCCCCACATGAGTAAAACTATTTCAAGCTGGTGTCTTCTCAACCCCTTAAAATCCCTTTATCCTTTTCCCCCAAAACTTAACAATGGCAGCCTGGAAATTGCCCTCTGGAATAAGGTTCAGTCAAAGAATCTAGTCTGGCTTAAGACTAGCTAACTTCTGCAACATCTGCTTCCCAGTGGAGATATATGTTTCCTTGCCATGACAAATATTGAAAGGACAGGTTGCCCACCTTTTCTATCCATGCCCTGCCATTTTCTTCAGGCATGAAACAGGGGCAAACAGACATTGTTCACAGCATTGCACATATAGTATTAAAGACAAAATGAGACTTCCAAGGAAGATAGCAGAGTAGAGAGCTCCAGGAATCAGCCTTCCCACCAAAACAAGTATTAGACAGCAGAAACTGTCTAAAACAACTATTTTGAAACTTCAGAGACCAGAACACTGCACAGTGTTCAGGAAAGAACACGAAGAAAAGGCAGACAAATAATAGCAAAGAACCATAAATTGTTCTCACCTTTCAGCAGCTGCTGATATCCATACCACACTCATGGACGTCTGCCTTGGTGTCCAGTCCCTGGCTAGATGCTGTTAATAGGAAGGGACATAAAAATCCACTTCCCCAAAGTCAGGGTTGGATGGAGCCAATTGCTGATCATGGCTTTTGATGATGAATTTGGGTTGCTAGACCCTGGCTCTGAGGGTAGCTATTGTTTCAATGCACCCTGCACAAAGGTGTTGGCAGTCATTGTTTCAAGTCTGTATTGAAAAAGACAGCAACAGTCATTTTGACAACTTTCCCCCCACAGGGGTAGACACCACGGAGATTTAAAGATATAGTGCTTCTTCAGGGCTTCAGGGGACAGTTATCTGAAGGGCTGATTAGCTGAGCAGACCAGGAAATCTCAGCCTTGAGGAGCCATCAGAGAAATTTGGGTGCCTTTCCTGATCCCCTCCTTAGGACATTTTGGAGCTAGTCTGTTCTCCCTTCATAGGTCCCTGACCCTGTTTTGGCTGGGAAAGATTAACTTGAGAAAGTCTTGTCCAGGATAACTCTTGTTCCAGAATTTGCTTTTCAGGCAAAAGCAGTGTGAGACAATGAAAAGTGTATAAAAAAATTATATAGGTGGACAGTTTGGAACAAAGGCCTGCCAGAGAAAAATATCTAGAAGATAAAAGTCTGTTTCCTGCAAAACAGAAGGGACAATCAAACTCCTGCAAACAAGTAAAGTCCAAAACAACTAAGAAGCAAAAGCCTCATGCAAGACAGAGGCCCAGAAAGTCAGGGAGAACTGTGAACAGTGTATTTGTGGGCAGACCTTCCTGATGGGAGGGTTGACACTCAAGAAAATCTTTGTCTTAGTGCCACCTAGTTAAAAAACCAAGAAACAGACATCTGAGGGAATAAATCACAAAGTTAACATTTTAAAATAATAAAAAGTACAGTGTGCAACAAAGGAGTTCAGACAAAGGAAGAAACAGGAAATGATGGCCATCCAAAGGAAGAGCATAAAAATTTAGAAAACACCAATGAAGAAGATGAGATTGTGGAATTCTCAACAAAGCCTTTAAAAAGTTATCTTAAGCATGCTCAAGGAGATGAAGGAACACACAGAGAAAGAACAAAAGGATATCAGAAAACAATGAATAAAGAATGTGAGAGTGATAGTAAAGAGACAGAAATTTTAAATAAGAGTCAAACATAATTGCTAGACTTGAAGACTTTAATAAGTGAAATGAAAAATGTCCAGCAGGGTTTCAAGAATAGATCAGAGGGGGTGGAAGAAAAAAAGAGTGAATTTTAAAAGACACCTGAAATGAGTCAGGCTAAGGAGCAGAAAGAAAAAAAAGAATGATTAAAAGTGAAAGTAGCCTAAGACACATCTGGGACACCAACAAGCATACCGACATATATATGATGGGGAACTCAGGTGAGAAAAGAAGAGAACAGAAGAGAAGAGAAGAAAAGAGGAGAGGAAACAGAAACAGAGAGAAAAAAATATTCAAAGGAAAAATGGCAGAGAACTTCTCAAACTTAGCAAAAGACATGAATATGCACATCCAAGAACCATAGAGAACATCAAACAGGATAAACATGAAGAGAAATACACCCTGTCAAATACTGAGCACATTTCAAATGAAAAGCACAAGGAGAGAGTTTGGAATGATGCAAGAGTAAGGCAATGTGTTACGTACAAGGAGTCCCAGTTTGATTGAATGCTGATTTCTCATCAGACACCATGGAGTTAAGAAGAAAGTGGAGAACGACCACAAGCCTAAAATTTTATATCCAATGAGACACTCCCTCAAAAATGAGGGAGAGATTAAGACATTTTCAGATAAACAAAAGCTGAGGAAGATCCTCACCACTAGATCTGCCTTAGAAACAATGGCAAAGGGAGTCCTTCAGATTAAACTGAAAGGACTCTAGACAGTGATTTAAAGCAGCATAAAAAAAATAAAGACCTGCAGTAAAAGTATCCATTTGGGTAATCATAAATGCCACTATTTTCCCATTTATTGTTTGGTATGTAACTCCACTTCACATTTCCTACAGGTGCTGAAATGCAAATTTGTAAAAAGTAATGATAAATCAAATTTTGAACATGTATCATACAAAGATATAAGTGGAATCAAGTGCAAAAATAGTGGGAACGTGCAAGGTTTAATTTGATGGTGGAATTCCCGCCTGCCATGTGGAAGACCCGGGTTCAATTCCAGGCCCATGCATGTCTCCAAAACGAACAAACAAGCAAACAAACAAACAAAAAAACAAATGAAAACAAAAAACAACAACTGGGGCTGCAATAAGGGGATACTCACATGGAAAAAGAATGAAATGTGACCCCCACCATGCAGCATACATAGAAAAAAAATAATGGGGAACAGAGGGGTATAGGATAAGTAGATCTTAATGCTATTGAAGTTAAATTGGTATCAAACCAAATATAATTGTAATATATTTAGAATGTTAGAATTTAACCCCATGGTAACCACAAGGAATATAGATGAAAAATATATCCAGATAGAAAAAAGGTACTCAATATTGTATAACCCCAAAAGCAAGTAAACATATAAATAGGAAGTAATGGAAATGAGGGATAAATAGGTATAAGACTTATAAAAGCCAAATAGCAAAATGTAAGAAGAAAGTCCTGTAATATCAATAGTGACATTAAAGGTCAAAGGATTATACTTCCCATTCAAAAGACAGAGATTAGTAAAATGTATAAAAAAAATCATGACCCAACTATTTGCTGTCTAAAGAAAATTCATCTTAAAGCCAAAGATGCAAGTAGGCTGAGGGTGAAAGGATGAAAAAATATATACCACGTAAGCAGTAACTATGAGAGAGCAGAGCTCATTATACCAATACTGAATAAAATAGACACTAAATCACTAACTGTTCTGAGGGACAAAGATGGTCATTATATACTGATAAAGGGGACAATTCAACAGGAAAATGTAACAGTTATAAATATATATGCACTTAACATAGCTCCCAAAATATATGAAGCAAATATTGACAGATTTGAATAGAGAAATTGACACTTCAACAACAATAAGAGGAAACTAACACACTAAATCCAATGATGGTTAAAATATTGACTCAGGAGATCAGTGAGAAAAACAGGACTTGAATGATACACTAAACCAACTAGACCTAACAGGCATATATAAAACACTGCACGCAAAGGAAAAAACTATACACATTCTTCTCAAATGCACATGAATCGTTCTCCAGGATAGACCTATGCTGGATAACAAAACAGGTCTCAATAAGTTAAAAAATACAGAACTCATACAATGTATATTCTCTGATCACATGAAATGAAGCTAGAAATCAATAACAGAGGGAGAAATGGGAAATGTACAAATAGGGAAATTAACGTATTCTCAAACAACAGATGGAGCAAAGAGAAATCACAAGTGAAATTAGGAAATATCTTGAAGCAAATGAAAATGAAAATACAACATACCAGAACTTATGGAATGCAGTGAAGGCTGTACTGAGAGGGAACTTCATAGCACTAAATACTTACATTACTTTTGAATAAAGGCTTCAAATCAGAGACCTAACATCAAAACGGGAAGAACTAAGAAAAAAAGAGCAAACTAAAACCAAGGAAACTAGAAGGAAGGAAATAGCAAAGATTAGAGTGCAGATAAATGAAACAGAAAACAATAGAGAATGAACAAAACCAAATGTTGGTTCTTCGAAAAGATCAATAAAATCAACAAAGCTGTAGCTAAACTAATAAAAAAAAAAGAGAGAGCATGTAAATAACAAAAATTAGAAGTGAAAAAGGGGTCATTACTATGGACCCTGCTAAAATAAAAGGACTGTAAAACTTATGTAAAAGACATAAAATGGGGCGGGCCATGGTGGTTCAGCAGGCAAGAATGCTGGTTCGATTCCCGGTGCTTGCCCATGTAAAAAAAAAAAAAAATACATAAAATGACTGAATGCCAATAAATTAGATAACCTAAATGAAATGGACCAATTCTTAGAAACACAACTACATACAGTGACTCAAAAATAAGTAGATCTCTAGAAACCAATTACTACTAAGGAGACTGAATTAGTAATAAAAAATCCTCCCCACGGAAAGGAGCCCAGGAATAGATGGCTTCACAGGGGAATTCTACCAGACGCTCCAAGAAGACTTCAATCCTTCTCAAACTCAGAAAAAATCGAAGAGCAGGGAGAACAATCTAACAAATTCTACAAGACCAACATCACCTGGATACCAAAGTTGGATAAAGATATCACAAGAAAACTACAAAGCAATATCTGTCATGAATATAGATGCCAAAATCCTCAAGAAAATGCTAGCAAATAAACTTCAATAGTATATTACAGAATTATACACAATGATCAAGTGGGATTTATCCCTGGTATGTAATGTTGGTTTGAAATAAGAAAATCAACTAATGTAATACGTCAGAATTAATAATAAAAAAAAAAGGGACAGAAAACACATGACAATCTCAATTGATTCATGTGATGGTTAGGTTCAGGTGTCAACTTGGCCAGGTGATGATGTCCAGTTGTCTGGTCAGGCAAGCCCTAGCCTAACCATTACTACAAGGATATTTTGTGTCTGGTTAATAAAGCAGAAGTCTGATTTATTAAATCATCAGTCAGTTGATTGCATCTGTGGCTGATTACATCTCAACTAAGGGTATGTCTTCCACAATGAGATAATCCAATCAGATGGATTTAATTCAATCGGTTGGAGAATTTTAAGGGTGGTGAGAGAATTTTCATTTCTTCATCAGCCATCCAAACTCTCCTGTGGATTTTATTGAGGGCTTTCATCAGAGTTGCCAACCTCATGGCCTGCCCTATGGATTTTGTCCCTTGCATTCTCATGGTAGACTGAGATATTTTTATAAATCTCATATTTACAGATATCTCTGTTGGGTCTGTTTCTCTTGAGTACCCTGACTGATACAGCCCCGAAAAAAAATTTACAAAAGACATTACCCTTTCTTGATATAAATAATTAAAATGCTAAAGACAGAAGGAAACTCCCTGAACATGATAAAGGGCACATATGAAAATCCCACAGTTAACATCCTAGCTGATGGTGTAAAACTGAAAGCTTTCCCCTTTGAGATAAGGAACAAGACAAAGATGCCCACAATCGCCACTGTTATTCAGTACTGGACTGGAGGTTTTTGCCAGAAAAAATAGGCAAAAAATAAAAAGAGAGAAAGAAACAGCATCCAAATTGGAAAGGAAGAAGTAAAACTTTCCCTGTGTTCCTATATACAGAAAATCCTGAAAAATCCACAAAGTTTCTAGAGGTAATAAATGAATTCACCAAAATGGCAGTTTAAAAGATCAATTCTCAACAATCAGTAATGCCTCTGTATATAAACAATGGGCAATCAGAAGAAGAAATCAAGAAGAAAAAATCTATTTACAATAGCAACTGAAAGAATCAAATACGTAGGAATAAATCTAACCAAGTACGCAAAAGATTTGAACACAGAAAACTACAAAACACTGCTAAAAGAAATTAAAGAATATTTTAAGTAATAAAATAATAATAAAAGGTGGCATAATAGGTATTAAGAAAGAAACAAATAGAAATTCTAAAAATAGCAAATATAATAACCAAAATTACAAGCTCAATGAATGTATTTAGAAGCTGATTAGATATTCTGAAGAGAGAATTGGTGAACACAGAAAAGGGAATGAGAAACAAATTGGATACAACAAAAATTGTAGTAATCTATGAAGTTGGAGTCTCAGAAAGAGAACAAATGACAAAATCAATACTTGGGGAGATGATTGGTGAGCATTTTTTAAAACCAGCAAAAAACATTAAGCAAGAGTCCAAGATTCCCCATTAACTTCAAGGAGGATAAATAAAAAGAAGGGCACCCTGATGGACATCAGAGCAAAACTGCTTTAAAAACAAAGCCAAAGAGAAACTCCTAAAAACAGAGAAAATAAGGAAGATTGCCTTCAATGACTTAAAAATTGTACTCAGAGTTTACATTCAGTTAAAAAAAGATGGAAATTGGAAGAGATCAGAATATGTTTAAAGTACTGAAAGAAATAAATTCCAATATAGAATTTTAAACCATGCAAAAATTATCCTTATAGAATGATGGGAGATTAAGAAATTTTCAGGCAGACAAACTCTGGGGGAATTTGTCACTTGCAAATCTGAATCAATGCAATAGGAAAAAATTGGCAAGGGGATTGAACAAATAGTGGTATCCAACGGGGTATAGCTGTTCCCTTGTTCTTTTTAGTATTATCTTGTATCCACTGATGATGATTGTAAACTTTGGCATTGCTTCTGGTTACACATTTCCCATGCTCTGGATATTTCCTTTTTAATTTGTTCTACTCCACCTGTCCTCTTAGCACTCTCTGACCCCTTTGGAAATCTGTTAATTCTTAGAACCTTTTCTGCACCAGTCTGTGTGATATAAGACCCTGAGAGGATAACTTCCATCCCAGCTGCCCTCATCTATTGCTAACCCCACCCTTTCTGCTGGCACCACACTAAGATTTGCAGACTCCTTTAGCCATGCTCAGACATCAGGGTCTCCACCTTAATGCTCCCATAGGAAAGTTTCTGCCTTTCAGAAAGGTTGGGCTCCAAATAGAAAGCTTATTCTGTAATAAATGTTTCCAGATTTTGTTTCTGATAAGCAAGATTCCAGCTTTGACAGTTCCTAGCTAAGCCATTTCTATCTTGAATACTATTGCCTTGCTATAGAATTTTAAAAATCTAGTATGAAATTCAATAATTATAGTGGTATATGGGCATATCTATCTCTTTTAGTTATCCGGGACAGTAAGCCAAGCTTTCTGACTTGGCTGAAATGGTAAAATGGTGTCAAGGGGCAATTACTGAAAAGAGAAAATAGATAGGATATTTCAAGATACCATAGTGCTACATTTGTTTCTTTCAATATATTCTGCGA
The DNA here is from genome assembly GCA_004026745.1 of Myrmecophaga tridactyla. NCBI lineage: Eukaryota > Metazoa > Chordata > Mammalia > Pilosa > Myrmecophagidae > Myrmecophaga > Myrmecophaga tridactyla. The sequence goes on from PVIY010005417.1 coordinate 86,439, forward strand.
AATGCTGTTAGCCTAATTTACTTCTAAGCTCAAGAGTGACAGAGTTTACTCTCATTTCTTTGATTATTAACATCTGAAACATCCATGGAACAATGCAGAAGCAGCTATGGGGTTCAGCCGAACTGGCTTTAATCCTGGCTTGGCACTTGCTCTATGTATGACCTTGAATGAGTTATTTAACCTTCCAGTATCTCAGTTAATTCATATCTAATATGGTGACAGTAAAATTTACTTCGTAGAACTCTTAAGAAAATTGATGATCTAATATATAAGGTAAAGCTCCTAGTTTAGTATGGGGTGCTTGGTGTATGGATGGCCCCCAGTGAGCAAACCCCAATTTATCTAGGGTGCTTATCTTGAACACTGACCCCAACTCCACAATGCATTAACAAGTCATGTGAATTCATTGAAGATTTCAAAAAAGATTTTTTAAAAAGAGGTTTGATATATACAGCAAAACTTTTTCTATATTCCCACTATAGTTTCTACCCAAAATTGTTTTCCAGATCCCAGCAACTTCATCTCAAAGAAAGCCCTTCCACCCCTACTCACTATACATCTTACTCCACTAGCATATCTAATGGACTGTCAGAAAAATTATAGAAAACTGGAAATAAAGCAAAGAGATGGGTTATATGATCTTTCAATGGCATATAGGAGCAGAGGCCACTCAGGAATTATCTAGAAAATGTACTAAGTTTAACTCACTGTTTCCTATTAATTAAAGGCCCCAGACTTTGTGAAGCTGCATGTTAACTCATAATTTTTTTTACCTATTAGAGACATAAATAATTTCTCTCTGGTGTAATACATAACTCCAAAGTTTGAAGGCCCTGTTGGGTATTAACCAATTTTGCATCTAACTCAGCAATCTTACTCTAACAATGTCTATATTAATATTTAATTTCTTAAATGCTTTTTGAATCAGTTGCAATCTTACCAGTTCCTCATTAATGAATTCAATGATTTTTTTCATTTTTTAAACAGTTTTATTTGCATACCATACTATCCAAACAAAGTAAACAGACATATCTTCACCACCACAATCTATATGAAGACATTTCCTTTTCCTCCTCAAAGAATCCATACCCCCTTCCCCATATCCCCACTTGCTGACATTTAGTTTTGGCAGAACGCCTTTGCTACATTCAGTGGAAGCATATTACAATGTTACTGTAGACTTTAGCTTGCATTGATTGTATCTTTTCCTATATACCAACAATTTTCAACACCTTGCAATGCTGATATTCATTTGTTCTCCCTGATGCAAAGATGTATTTATATTTGTATATTTGATCACCATCAGTTTCCACTCTAGACATTCCTAAGTTATACCATCTCAGTCTTTATCCTCTATCTTTTCTTCTTCCTCAACCACTCTCACATTCAGCTTCATTCAGTATACTTATATTATTGTGCTACAATCAGGTAGCATTGTGCTATCCATTGCTGAAATTTTGCAATCATTCCTGTTGCACAATCTGCATTCCTTCAGCACCAAGTCCCAATCTCTATCCTATTTCTATCTTCTGATAACCTGTGTTCCTAAAATTAACTCCCAAAGTTTACTCACTAATGTTAGCTCATATTAGTGACATCATACAGTAATTGTCCTTTTGTTTCTGGCCAATTTCAGTCAGCATGATGTCCTCAAGTTTCATCTATGTTGGGACATGCATGCTTCATGACTTTATCTGTCATATGGATGCATAATGTTCCATGTATGTACGTACCACAGCTTGTTTAGCCACTCATCCTTTGGTGGACATTTGGGCTGCTTCCATTTCTTGACTATCATAAATAATGCTGCTATAAACATTGGTGTGCAAATGTCCATTTATGTCCTTTCTTGTTAGAATTCAAATGTGAAACCATCTAGTCCTGGACTTTTCTTTTTGGGGAGCTTCTTGAGGACTGATTCAATCTTTTGTGATTGGTTTCTTGAGGTCATCCATTTCTTCTTGAGTCAATGTTGGTTGTTCATGCCTGTCTAGGAAGTTATCCACATTGTCCAGTTTATTAACATAGACAACTGCTCATAGTATCCTCTCATTACCTCCTTTATTTTTGTGGGGTCAGTAGTTATGTCCCCTCTTATGTTTCTGATTTTCTTTATTTGCATCCCACTCCTTTTTCTTTTCTTTTCTTTCTTTTTCTCTTGTCAGCTTAGCTAAGCGTTCATCAATTTTATTGATTTTCTCAAAGAACCAATTTCTGGTTTTGTTGATTTTCTCTACTGTTTTCATATTCTCAATTTCACTTATGTCTGCTCTAATCTTCATAATTTCTTTCCTTTTGTTTGCTTTGGGGTTAGTTTGCTATTCTTTCTGTAGTTCTTCTAAGTGAATGGTTAATTCCTCAGTTTTTGTTTTTCCTTTCTTAACATAGGCATTTAAGACAATAAATTTCCCTCTTAGCACTGCCTTTTCTGCATCCTATAAATTTTGATATGCTGTGTTTTCATTTTCATTTGCTTCAAGATATTTGCTGATTTCTCTTGTAATTTCTTCCTTCACCCACTGATTGTTTAAGAGTGTGTTGTATAGCCTCCATATATTTGTGAATTTTCTGGCCCTCTGCCTGTTATTGATTTCCAAGTTAATTACATTATTATAACTTTGTATTTTAACTATTTAAAGTGCTTTGTATAATTTCAATCTTTTTAAATTTATTGATTCTTGCTTTTTAAATTTATCGAGGTTTGCTTTGTGACCCAGCAAATTGTCTGTTCTTGAGAATGATTCATGAGCACTTAAGTAATATGCGTATCTTCCTGTCGTGGGGTGTAATGTTCTATAAATATCTTTTAAATCTAATTTTAAATGACATTTTTTGACATGTGCTTATTTTATATTTGCTTGAAACCCATGACTTTGACTTTTTTGAAGATTTACATATTAATTTCCGTTAACAGAAATTAAGGAAACAAACCTTGAAATTAGCCTATCAACCTCCATTCCTTAAAGCAGTTCCTCAACAAAATTTTTTTTTGTGTGCTGTATGGTGGGCGTCCATTTCATTCTTTTTCCATATGAATATCCCTTTATTGCATCGGGGAAATGCATGGGCCGGCCTCAACCAACTATTGTCTTTATAATTAGCCCTTACTCATATCAGTTTCTTTTTGAGAAGCCTCTAGAGATTCTACCACTAAGGGGGAAAATGCTCTCCTTATCGTTATTTTCTTATTTTCTCTGCCACATTTCCATAATTATTCTGTAATACTAAAAGGTCTTGCCTTTCTGAGCTCCTTTTTCATCTTATTATTTCCTGCTTACGGCTCTTTCCTCTCTAAATTGAGATGGTTGCAAGTCCACTCCGTGTTTCCATTGTTGTTGCCTCCATTCTGGACTTTTAACACCACTCCTCATTGCCAGGTGATCCTGGTTGCTCAGAAGGTTACTAATTTCATGTTCGAAGCAGATAAGCCATATGCTGGCTCTCTAATGACCATCTCAAGGTAACTCAAACCCCACTGGCCCCTATGACAGTCCTAAGAACAACTAAAATCATCAGCGCCGTATGACAGTAACAAAGTACAGTCAGTAGTTAAAGCAAAAAGGAACGCAATCCAAGGAACTGTTGACTGTCCATGAAAATTGCACTTACCTTATATTGTGTATGTCTGTGCATGTGTATTTCAGCTTTGTAACCTGGTTTGGAGTTGGGGGTAAAATGAGGTTTTGTGTGTGGTTTAATCTATTTCTTCAATCATTCTGAATTATAATTAGCTTTGATTTTTACATCTATTCATAATGATAGCAGAGGGCAATGCACAACAGAAAGGGGGTTGCAAGCTTTCCACTTAGCAATTAATTCTATTATTAAATGCTAAGAAAAAAATAAGTGCCTGCCAGCTGTAGCTTTATTATGTTTTCCCAGAAATAATAATGAGAAGGCTGTGAAAGTATATTATTTATTTCTCCTCCCCACCCCCTGCTTGTAGCAGAAGAAGCAGAAGAATAAACACCATGGGTGGCTGCTCCTTCCATGTGAAAATAAAATTACTTGGCTATGAGAAGATGGCTTGGGTAGAGCATACAAAAAGGTCTAGGTACCCCATAGAATGATTCTGACTTTTATTTTTTACTTTATTGATTTACTTTAAAATGGAGCATTTATTCTGGGTCAGAATCTATGCCAAGCAAAATGGGGATTAGAAACTATATAAGATGTGGAATGTCTTCTGTAAGAGGTCAAAGCCTGGCAGGAGTAAGAGACAAGTAAATACCTGAATTCAAATAAAACATGGTAAATGCTATAGTATTGGAATAAAGTCAACGCTCTTGGAGCACAGAAGAACGGTGGCTAGTTGCTAATAATGTCTAAATTTTGGTGCAGATATCAATCATCAGTCATGAATAGTTATTGAGTAACTTGCTAGCATCATGACTGACAAATAGAAGTTTCTTAATAAGTACAAATTAAATCATAATCTGACCTAGATTCCAGCTGCAATCCATCTTTTCTTTAAAAAATTATTAAATAAGGAATGAGATTATTTTATGCTTTTTGATTCATCCTTAGGTTTAAATACAGGGAAGGAAGCAATGTTCCTCATTGGCTGAGAGGTACAAATTAGTGTTAGAAAAAGAGAAACAGGTTCAAAATGCAGAATTCTTACTAACTTAGGCCTTATTCCAAGGGATTTAAATTAACACTATTTATTTGTCTGGGACATAATTCACAAACTGTGACATATTGGGAAAAGTATTAAACTTGGAGCTAAATTAGTCAGGTCCTGAAATTGGAGCATCTTGCATCTACTAACTGTGTGACCTTGAACACATTGCTTGCTCTTCTAAGCCTCAGTTTTATTAACTATAAATTGGGTGTAAATACTCTTCTTTTAGAAAATACTATGCAGGTTAAATTCTATGTGGAAGAATATCTGGAATATTCTAACTATTCAACAAACTATTTTTAAAATTTGGATGTCTTATTTTGTTATTATGATTACAGACCAGGCTTGTGTTGAATAAAACTTGGATTTTTCCATTTTACAACTTGTGGTTGTGCGGGTGCTGCCTACGAATTGTCCTTAATGACAGAACGTTAGGCATTCAAATGTTAAATCTCCCAGTTGAGAGTATTTCTTCTTTTAGACAGCCCAATATGATGCCAGTTGTGACAGCTTGTAAATGAGTCAAGAATTTTTAATTTTTTTAAACCCCAATTTGGCCCCATGGGGACAAAACTCTGCCCCAAGTGTGAGTGCCACTATTTTTGCTTTAAGCCAGAAAGTTACTCTTTAAACCAGGCCTTGCAAGCTGGCAATATTTGGGCAAAATTTATCCTGAAAACATATTGTTTTTGGCAGGCACAGCATTTTTTGTTTTGCTTTCAATTAAATTGACATGGTTTTGAACGTGGAGGGGGTAGACTCTTCACTTTGCCATATGCCCACTAACCCATCTCTTGGGTCTGGTTTGTTTCACATAGAATGTCACCTGCCAGCTCCTGTAGGGCATTTGAAATTATGGCCACTAAATTATGGCCACTACTCTAAACTATGCCCACAGCTAACTGAATAATAGAAGAGCATATCCATATGGGTTGAGGGGAGAGTTGATTTACAGCAAAGACAATCATCTCCAAATTTATTTCTCTGTCTCAAATCTCTCTCCCTTTATTACCTCTTCCACACTGAAAGTGATTGATCCTTCAGAAATATATTTAATGAATATATTACTTCCCCACTTTAAGTCCTCATCATGTCCTCTCGTATCAACAGTTCCATCCTCCTTATTCATCCATATGCACTGCTACTCTATGCTTCAGCCACACTGAACTACTTTCTCATTCTTTAAAGATGTCCTGTGTGTTCTTTGCTTAATTTTCCAAATACCCTTTCTTCTGCTTGGGGTGCACTTCTCAGAATTTTTCACCCAGAAAGCCTTCATCAAGACACAATAATAAACATTGTAAAGTATTCCCTGATTGAAAGTTCTGAGTTCTCAGAACAGTTTTTGTTTTTATTTTTTTACTTTTTTAAACAAAAAACTTCCTTTTCACACACACTCCTCACCTCCTCAATATATTCATCATGATTCTCCAAGAAAACAGAACCAACAGGTTACACACAAAAATATATACATAACATATATACATATACACACATATATGTGATGATTTTTTTGATGAATTCCCCAGGAGATGACTGGCTGAAATAGAGATAAAAATTCTTCTTTTTAACTGCTGAAACAATCATTTCTCCCTTTAAGATCTTCAACTGATTGGTTTAGAATTCTCTCCTTCCTCTCTCAAGGTAATACCTTTTGTTGATTTTAGATTTAATCAGCCATGATGCAATCAGCCGTCTAATTATGTAAATCCCTGGAACGTACTTTCAGTAAAAGTCAGGCCAGTACTTTCTTGACCTAACATCTCAATACCATAACTTAGCCAAGCTGACATATAAACTTAACCATTACAGTCCACCCTTGTCAACTTTTTACCCATACATATATCTTTAAACCGTATTTAATTTCTAAATAAAAACAGTAACAGTCATACTTTTGCCTAACACAATTCAGTTGCCCTGCATACAACCGGAAACATATAACCCTTTCTCCAAAAGAGGATGCGCTTTTTTGGGTAGTAGTCAATCTTAACTTCAATACTCTGAAATAAAGTTAGTAAGACATATGTTATATGATAAGAAGATATGACATGAAAAAGATATTTTCTTTCTGTATATACGTAAATATTCATAACAAAACAAAGAATATTCATAACAAAACAAAGAGTATATCTGTATATATGTAAATATTCATAACAAAACAAAGAAGAACTACTGATAACCATGATAATCCTCATTTCTATAACTTGTGGTCCATAGCTTATATTTATAACTATCTTCTTTCCCAACACATTCCATATTCCTTTTACCCTGAGCAAACACCTTACCTAATCATGTTTCTTTCCCTGGTATGGTAACACAAATCTTCATTCTTGAAAGATCTGGGCTATTATCAGTAGTCCTGCTAAAATTGGGTTATTGTTGTGTTCCAGCTATTACAGTAACTTCCCACTTTGCCTGTTGATTCAGAGGCATAAGAAGCCCAAAGTGGGTGGGTGGCAGTCTTAACTCCCAGTTCAATGGAATTGTTGTGTCTCTAAGTGGAAGCCTGTCTCCTCTTGGAACTAAGACCTGCAGACCAATAGAGAATAAGGACACTGGAATTGGAAGCAAAAATTTTTCTAATGGATCTTTAGAAAACAGTGACTGGTGCTATTCCCATTTCTACCACTTCGTTTTTGGACCTGTGAGGCTGTGGGAGAAAGAACCCTGAACCAGGTAATGACTCCAGTTGCAGCTGTTGTTTTGGGTGTTTCATCATTGCTCAAGCAAATTAACACTTCCCTAGTATCTGGTATGCAGCTATTGATCTGAACAAATGCTTTTTTCCTAGGCATTTGTTAATTAAGATCACCAGAATCAGTTTTTTTTCCACTGGCAAGGCCAGCCTTACACCTTCACTACCCTATCTCGGGGTTATATCATGACCTTGATCACATTTCCCTTCCACAAGACATCACTTTGGCTCATTGTATTGACACATTATGCTGATTAGACCTGGTGTGCACGAAGTAGCGATTCTCTAGATTTATTGGTAGGACATTTGTGTAAGAGGTGGGAGATAAATCCAGCAAAAATTTCACTTCTACCTCAGTGAAATTTCTAGTTATCCAGTGGTATGGCGCATGTTCAGATATTTCTTCTAAACTATTTCATCTGGCCCCTCCTACAACCGAAAAAGAATTATAATGTCTAGCTGGCCTCTTTTGGATTTTAAAGTCAACATTTTCCTCGTTTGGGTGGGCTACTCTGGCCCATTTGATGAGGGACCTGAAAAGCTGCTAATTATCAGTAGGGACTGGAAGAAGAGGAGGCAGAGAAGATCCTACAGATCTGGAAGTTTTAGTGGCAAACAGAAGTGCTGCTTGGGATGTTTGGCAGGCCTCTATGTGAGGATCACAGTACAGACCATTAGGATTTTGGAGCAAATCTCTGCCATCCCCAGAAGATAATTACTCTCCTTTTGAGAAACAACTTTTGGCTTAATACTGGGCCTTATTAGAGATTGAGTGCTTAAACCATGAGCCAACAAATTACTATGAAACTTGAGTTTCCCATCATGAACTGGGTGTTGTCTGACCCACCAAGCCAAAAATTTGAGCATGCACAGTAGCATTCCATCATTAAATGGAAGTGGTATATATATGAGACTGGATTTGAGAAGACCTTGAAGGCACAAATAATTAACATGAGGAATTATGTAAACTCACAACTTCTCCAATAATGGGAAATAAAAGGAAGAAA
>PVIY010005418.1:0-36545 GCA_004026745.1 Myrmecophaga tridactyla
TTCTAGCTGCATGGGCTGGGAATCGAACATGGGTCACCCTCATGGCAGACAAGCATTCTACCACTGAATCACCTGTGCACCCAATTCCATGGATTTTTAAAACATTTTTATTGTTACCATATATACAATCTAACATTTCCCCTTTTAATCATACTCAGATAAATACTTCATTGCTGTTAATTGCATTCACAATGTTGTGTTATCATCCATTACCAAAACATCTCCATCACTTTCAACTATTCTTAAGCTATTTTACATTTCATATTAAAACCTTTGGTTTATAGTTGTTGCAACTCTTTTTAAGATTATAAAAATAAGAAACAGATTTTTAAAAATATTCTTATTCTTTTTGCTCTAAGTAAAGAACTCATCTTCCAATATTACATGGCAATTTAGTCAGTGGATGTATAACCAAAGTTTTAACATATTCATTTTGGATCTATGCCAAAGCCTCTGCTGGGGGGTAGAGGGTGAAAGTGGAATGACATGTAAGCCTACACTTCTGTCCCCTGGAGACTGGGCCACCTCCCCAGGGAAAGCAGCAGCAATCTCTGGGTGGCAGCACGGAACAGGTAGCCAAGAACCCATTCAGCAGAGAATGAGTGGCGAGGGGATGTTCCAATTCCCCAGCATCCTTCCTTGTGCCGTGAGACAGCACTTACAAAGCATTATGAAGAATTTCAAGATGGTAACCATGCAGCATTAGGTGGCAAGTGCTCTGAAGTGTGGGGTCCTGTGAAACTGCACTGCTCCCATGCCTATGACGTGAGATTTGGCTGGACAACATCCCTCTGTGGTTCTGGGAAAGCTCTCAGGTAGGAAATTTGGATGTCAACAGTTGAAAATTTTCAGGAGTACGTGGGATATGAGAGGATAACACATTAGCTCTGTAAGTCCCATGTGGATATTTTCATTCTCAGAATTTAGAAGTGAAAGTAAATAGAATTATGGTCACTCAAAATATGAGTATTATAAAATAAATTTGCAGATCACATATTCATTTTGATTCAGAATTTGTACATCAATTCTAGGGAAAGATTTGTGTTCACTGTATGATTTACTCTAAATCTGAATGGCAAGATGATGGACTTCGCTATTTCCTTTTAGGTTGTCATTTTCATTTGGCTTGTAGCTCCAAATTAATAAGAAATATGTCTGATTTGGTTACATCAATGAATACAGATCCTGAGTGCCTAACTAGTTCTCTGCCTCTACAGTTTTTTAAGCTCACACTTTCAGTTCTAATTAAGTAGAGTTTTGTCTATTTTCTTGCCTTTGGAAAAGTCTATCTTACTTTTGCCTGGGTTTTGTCAATATTGTTTTCTCTTTTATATTTTGTCTATCATTGTTAAGTGTTTTGAAAGGAGCAGGAGACAAAGTGATTTTTCTCAAAGCATGCATTTTTAACATGCTCTGCAACAATACTTTCCATACAAAAATGCTCTCTATACAAAATGGGAAGCAATGAAGATACATTATTTGTTATAATGTTGGAGCTGTTAATGATCATGAAATATACCACCCTTTTATGTGGTGGTCACACCACTGTACTTATCGCTCTGGAACAACTCTGATTTCATTCCATTTGAATCACATATAAAACTTGTCAAGTTCTTACAGCTATTTCCATTTCACAGCCAAGGAAACCTAGGCAGAGAAAACTTAAGTGACATGACTAATGGCAAAAACCTGGGAGTGACAGAACAAAAATCTGGAGATAATTTGATTATAAAGCTGACACATATTGCATTATACCACACCATTTCCCAGAGTTTTATTTTGACATCCAAACATGGGTTTCAAGAGGTTGTTTGTTTAACTAAGAAACTGCCTCCTCCCTTTGCAACATGTAATATAAGACAAATGCTTTTGATTTTAGATCTTTTTTAATGTCAAACTTTGCTACAGAAAGAAACCATGATTATTAAAATTAAGTTACTATTAAAGTTACACTGGAATTTCAAAATGAGTCTTGAGTCTTCAGTATTTTAGTCTGATTAGAATCATTTAGACAACATAATTAGCAGTTTTTAGAATTTGGGTAAAATTCATCTGTGAACCTATCTGTGGCAGAGACCAACTAAATGCTCATGAAACCTGTTTCTTTGTCCTGTATGCACAGCTGATCTGGTATAACTGGCCCCACATGTGGAGATGTGACCCTGCCTTGTACTTAAAATGTGAGCTGAACAGAGGCTTACTTCCAAGGCAGTTCTGACTGGAAGAGCCTTCTGCAAACACTCTCTTTTCCTGCTCCTTGCTTGCCTGATGATGCCAGAGATAAAGAATGAATAGAGCCTGACCTTTGAGTCAGTTCTTGGAGGACAGGCACAAAACAGTCTTGTCCAAGCTAAACATCACTGTAACTTTCTAACCATGAGATTTTAGCTATATTGTAGCAGCAAAAATTAATTAAAAGCATGTGTAACTAATCATATATTCCTGAAGTCTTTTCTTTCTTTTTAAAAGGGGAATTTATTAAGTTGCAAATTTACAGTTCTAAGGGCATGAAATTGTCCCAATTAAAGAAAGTCTATAGAAATGCCCAATGTAAGGCATCCAGGGAAAGATAACTTGGTTCCAGAGGCTGATGAAGTTCAGGGTTTCTCTCTCAACTGGAAAGGGACAAGACAAACATGGCCGCATCTGCTAGCTTTCTCTTTCGGCTTCGTGTTTCATGATGTTTCCCCGGGGGTGTTTTCCTTTTTCATCTCCAAAGGCCTCCGGCTGTACAGCTCTGTAGCTCTTTCCAAAATGGTTCCCACTTAAAGGACTCCAGTAAGCAGCCCCACCTTGAATGAGTAGAGACACACCTCCATGGAAACCATCTAATCAAAAGTTACCACCCACAATTGGGTGGGTCACATCTCCATGAGAATAGTCAAAAAGCTCCCAGCCAGCAATATTGAATGAGGATTAAAGGACATGGCTTTTCCGGGGTTTGGCACAATATGCTTACTGCAGTGATTGATTTTCTTATGTTGAACCATCCTTGCATACTCAATTATCGTATGTAATTCTTTTAATGTGCTATTGGATTTGATTTGCTAGTATTTTGTTTAATATTTTTGCATCTATATTCATAAAGGAAATTGGTCTGTAATTTTCTTTTCTTTTAGTTTCTTTGTCTGGCTTTGGTATTAGGGTGACATTGGCCCCATAGAATGAGTTAGGTAGTATCCTCCTCTTCAAATTTTTGAAAAAGTTTGAGCAGGCTTGGTAATTCTTCTAATTCTCCTTAAATATTCCCTAGAACCTAACTGTGAAGCCATCTGATCCTGGGCTTCTCTTTGTTGAGAGATTTTTAATGACTGATTAAATCTCTTTATTAGTAATTTGTTTGTTGAGATTTTCTTCTAGGGTCAGTTTTGGTTGTACATTTCTAGGAATATGTTCATTTCATCTAGATTGTCTAATTCATTGGCATACAGTTGTTCATAGTATCCCCTTACAACCCTTTTTGTTTCTGCGGGGTGAGTAGTCATGGCCCCATCTCATTTCTGATTTTATTTATTTGCATATTCTTTCTCTCTTTTTTTTGGTCAGTGTGGCAAAAGGTCTGTCAATTTTACTGATCTTTTCAAAGAAGCAACTTTTGGTGTTGTCGATGCTTTCTGTTGTGTTTTACTTCTTTTTTTTAATTTTTAATTTTTTTTAAACATAACATAGAAACATGAACATTCTTACCATATGCTCATTCCATTCTTGGTATATAATCAATAACTAACAATATCATCACATAGTTATATATAGATCATCACGATCATTTCTAAGAACATTTGGATCAATTCAGAAAAAGAAATACAAAGAAAAAATTCATACATACCATTCCCTTTACCCCTCCTTTTCATTGATCACTAGCATTTCAATCTACTAAATTTATTTTAACATTGCTCCATTTTTCATTTATTTTTAATCCGTATGTTTTACTCATCTGTCCATAATGTAGATAAAAGGAGCATCAGACACAAGGTTTTCACTATCACATAGTCACATTGAGAAAGCTATATCATACAATCATCTTCAAGAAACATGGCTACTGGAACACAGCCATACATTTTCAGGCACTTCCCTCCGGCCTTTCCATTATACCTTAACTAAAAAGGTGATATCTATATAATGCATAAAAATAATCTCCAGGATAACCTCTCGACTCTGTTTGAAATCTCTCAGCTATTAACACTTTATTTTGTCCCATTTCTCTCTTCCCCCTTTTGGTCGGGAAGTTTTTGTCAATCCCTTGATGCTGAGTCCCAGCTCATTCTAGGATTTCTGACCCACTCCTGAAGTTTTTTTAAATACGTAATCACTTTTAAATGTTTTTTAATGTTAGTCTATTTAAATTTTACTATTTGTTCTTGGGATGATTTCTAAATGCATACTTTGTTATGAAAACAATCCACTTCCTGCAGATTTTCTAATTTCATGCCACAGATTTGCCAAGATAAAATGGTTACTAAGCCCTAATAAAATATTCAAAAGCAGAAAACAATAGAACAATCTGTCTGGTGAATACAGATAAAAAGTTCTAAATTAAAATCATGGGATATATACTAAGAACAATATTCAATGGTCATGCTTTTTTATTACGGGTAACAAAAAGTATTTAATATCAGAAAATTTATCAATATGCAACCATTGTGTTGAATATATGACTCATGGTAAAACTGAAACTTCCTCTTCTTGCTTCTTTAATATTTATACAATCAGTCTGAAAATCACACATCTTTAATTTTAAGTTCATTTCTGGGTAATAAACAATTCTACAGTCACTTTAAGTCACAACAAAATATATGGATTAAGTAATAAATCTGATATATCCATCAATCTGCTTCAACTGCCATTTGAAACTAACACTTCTCCCTCCATTGAATGTCCAGGCCTACGGATGGCAGTCCTCTTACTTAGGCAAAGGAAACACAGCTGGCTTCTTTCTACCTTTCTCCATCTCACTACATTGCTTATCGTCTAGTTTTGGACATTAAACCAATTTCTAGTTTTGGACATTTTAGGGACAGGGAAAGAAGAATAGTAAGGTGACAAAACAGTTTTGACCTGGCTGGGTGGTTTCTTGCCATTTGGGTCTGGGAGATAGTTAATTTCTCTCTCATGAGTATTTTTCTTGAGATCTTTAGAGATTTTTGTTCCTGAGGACCTCATACCTGCAACATTTATGCTCCAGATGAAGCATTCCATTTCTTCAGCCTTTGATTCCCTTATAATCCACATCACACAGGCTCACACTGTTGCATTCTTTCCTAAGTAAGCCACATCTAGCTTATAGAAAATACGCATGTATTATTCTTGCACAACAAGGTCTGGGAGGGTGACTCTATTTCAACAGAGTCATCTCTAGGTTTGAGAAATGCTGCATGCTGAGCTCTTCTCTTAGATATCAACAATGTTTGTTAGCACATTAAAAGTGTAAAGTAGACCCAACATACAGAAACCTATTTAATTTTTAAGCAAACTACATTACATGTATTTTTGCTGGAAACTATATATGTTTACCTTTAATTACTCTCTTGTAGAAATACTGTTCTATGGTATAGCAGATATTGATCTCTGAATATCCCTGTAATCTGCAATTTGTTATCCTCCAATGCCCCCTTGTACTTAGGTATGGCCATGTGACTAGTTTGGCAAAATGGCTATGAAAAGGGGTAATGGGTAATATCTAAGCTAAGTGAAGCACAAACCTACCTCCTCTCTTTTGGCAATAGTGGAGCAACATGTTGAAATGGTGGTGCCAAAAGAAAGAAACACAATGCATAATTGGGTCACTGCTTGGAAGTGATTATGTATAGGTATAAAATTAGTGTTCATTTACAAAGCAAGAGAGGTTTTGTGGGCAAAGTCTAGTCTTATTTGATCAATACATATATTTAGGAAAATAATAGCTTTATAAAATTTGACTTCATCACAGATTCTCTTCTCTTCTATTTTCACATCTTCTTCGGACAGCCCATAAATGCAAATTATGTAATGACATAAAGTTTTTATAAAGCCATTTGTATCAGTATTTGCCAAAAATTTATTATTTATATATATTCCAAGTAATTTAATGCATTAAGGTATAACTTGCTCACTTCCTTCAATGATACTTGCTGTCCATTGTTGGCCTTCCCCTATTTAAAAATTGAAGGGTGCCAGTCAAACATGTTACCTGAAATAGAGTGAATCCACTTTAAAAGGGCTCCATTCATTCACTGATATTCAGTTGCTAATCATTGTTCTCTGCAGTTCTGGCCACTGCCTTTTTGTCTACCCAGAATGCCTTTCTTTTCTTTTGTTTTTTCTTCTGGTATGCTTTTCAAATTCTAACTCAATCAAAACCTGACCTCAGTTCAACCCACTTTCCTGAAAAAAATTTCTTCACTAAAATACAGCATGTTTTATACACTCCTGGTACAATTAATTTTAACAGATTCACACATTTATATCTTCTCTGCTCCAAAGGAGAGGCCTTGGAATTTTACTCCTTTTTAGGCTATTCAGCAGTAGGCTCAGAGATGAGTACATATATATTCTTATATAGCTACAAAATAGTTATTTGGGGGCAGAACCAGTATAGTAGGTATAGTATAGCATAATGTTTAAAAAGACAGTTTCCTGAGTCATGCTCCTAGAACGCTACTCCAACTCTACCATCTTCTAGTTGTACGATTTCTTGAAAATTATTTCCTGGGTCTCACTGTCCCCAGAGGGATAATAAAAGTAATACCTAACATCAGGCTTACTGAGGAGGATAAATGGGATAATATAAGCACAATACGCAATATAATGTTTACTGATTATGGTTCTTATGTTGCACTAACTATGTTATATCATGGTTGTCACTACCTGCTCTTATAGATGAAACAGAAGTGGGTACTGGCGATGGCTGCTAGTGTCTGCTCATTATTTCATATCCATGGGATGAAAAAAATTGGTCACTAGGAAAACATCAATAGTAGTAATGGACCCATGTGATATTAGAGAGCCACAAAATACAATATAAATAATAATATAAAATAAAGTAATAGGCTATTAGTGCAATTTTTAAAGTATTACCTAGGAATTTATATTAGGAAGGCACTATTGCAGCTTAATATATTAAAGAGTTACATTGGTACTAAAAACAAATGAATGAATGACAGTTGTCAAATACATATATATATTCATTCCTTCCTTAAAATACTGCAAAATTCAAAATTTTATTTATCTCCAACACATCTGATAAACCAAATTTTATTAGTTTAATTAAATTTATATATAATCATTACTTCCTACAATTGGGTATTAAGAAACATTTAGTTTTACATGTAAGATTTTAAATCCTTTTTAAAGTTTGAAAATCAATTTTTTTAAGTATTTAAAAGTTTTTTTTTGCTAATAGACAAAAAGTCAAATTCAGAACAAAATAGCTTGTGTCCAATATGTGGAAAATTTTTCTTTATATATCTCATTTCTAAACAATCTTATCACTACCTGGAAATATATTTTTCATTTTGGTGTTTAAGCCTCAGTGAATTAAGGGAAATCTGACAAGGGACCAGTTGTGGTATGCGGTAATTAAGACTTGAACAGATGTCAGCACTAGTAAGAGACTCAAATGATGTGGATGAAATAAATGCCCGCCATCAGCAACTCCGGTGGCCTGGTTTCATTGGTAATGGTACCTGGAACTGGGTTCAATTCCTAACAGTGAACAAACAAAAAAGTTTAGATAAACCTACTGAGAAATTCACAAACTACCAGCATATTTTACAAATCAAACCTTCATAGACATTGAGGACTTTCAGGAAACACAGTGAATTTGAACAGAAACAAAAAATGTGTGTAAGAATGTCTTTGAAAGATCTAAATCAGAGTTCCTTACCTTTATATTAGCCACTTCTGGGAAAGATTCTTGGAATTATCCTTTTGGTTCAATGAATGAGTTAATATTTTAATTTTAATGCTAGTTAAAATAGAACTTAGACATCATAACTGCTATACACATGCTTGCTATATAATTATTTTAATTGTTATTAATATTATTATTGTCATTATTATTGATTTACTAAGCATCTATAGAAAGAAATGAAAGGAAAAGCTGTTCCCTCCCTTATGTCTTCCTGCTCTCTTCCAAAGGAAGACAGGTAATTAAATACTTGACACTAAAAAGAAATAATACGTAGAATAACAAATTAATAAGCACAAAACCTGGCACTCTTCCCACGTAGGAGATCTTTTCTCCTGCTGAAAATGTCCCCTCATATGAATTGGGGGGAGAGGTAGAAATTGAAATAAAAATAACATTTGATGAAAGATAAAGGGTTCTTTAATAATTTTTATAAACAGTTTCATTTTTAATTTGACTATATCATTGGTTTATAGTATGTTTATATTCAGTTTATTAGTTACAGTATTTTCTATTATTCTGGTAACACTTATCATAATAAAGTTCAATAATGCTATTTTTACTATGTAAATCAGATAAATTGCTTCCAGAAACCTTTTTAGACATTACTTCTTGAAAGCATAATTGATTATCACTGCATGGAGAAATAAAGATCTAGAATTACATGATTCTGAGTATTTATCGACAGTTTCTGGGACTGTTACCAGGCAAACGTTCCTGATTTTATAGACAATTTTATAGATAACATTTTGCAGTTATGAAAAGTTAATAGTATAAACTCATAATGCTAGCAACTTCAAATCCAAATCTACCCAAATTCAAACCCTCTAAAACATTTTCCATCTACCATGTTGCTTTTTCAAAATGTAAGTTTGAAATCAATGCAAATTTTAAACATAGTAAAATATTTTATTTATATGCTAGATGTAATCACAGAATTTCATATGCATCAAATATGTCTCAGAATCTTTTCCCTGAACAAATGAATAAAGACTCTAATCTAATGCCTAAAAGACAGCTCAATACAATATCCTGGGACCATATAATATTAAAAATTATAAACCTGTGGCCGATATAGAGAGATTGAAATAGTACTGACATAGTGATAGTGGAATGATTTAGTTGTTGGAATGATTTATTAATGGGATGTAATCACATATCTACTCTATATTAAAATTTTTTGCAATCTCAAAAGAAAACCATGCAAACTGCATTAGTAATAGTGAACACGACATGGTTTATTTCAAACCATATGTCAGAAAACCATAAGCGCACTCGGTGGAGGTATAGCTAAGTTCTGCTTGGCCATATGACTAGCTTCAGCCAATGGCATAAGGGGATGTCTTGAAGGTGGGTTTGGCCATGTGAACAGCTTTGGACAACGGAACACTGGCACACACGGATGAGCACACAACAGCCCTTGTTGCTAAAGACCCTTCCACCCTCATCTGAGGAAGTTCAGGCAACCTCCCATTGGAGAAAGGCCCAAATCTGTCGGCTGAGGCCTCAGGCATGAGTGTGCCTCCCTACCCAACGTACCCAAACCATCCAAGACAGAAAAAAGAAGGCCAACCCACAAAATTGTGAAAATATACATGTGTTTGTTTAAGGCAACTAATTTAGGCATAGTAAGGTTGGTTAACAAGAAAAATAGTTTTCTGCTCTATATCAACATTCTCCTATAGTTTATAATATCCAAGTACAGAATTTTAAGAAAAGCCCAAACATTTTTTCATGAACATGTGTAAATCAATTTGAGATCATTAATATTATATTGACAACGATGTTTTAGAGAAGATGGCCTATACAATTACATACTTTACGTGTAAGTACTTTTCACCCGTTAAGAGGTAAAATTTGTCTGGAACCAAACCATATAAAATAATTTATGTTTTCTACATTTAGTCCAGAGTGGTAATTATGATTTCTGGATTTTGAGAGGCTCTTTTATATATGTATACCCTGGTATGCAGAGATGAGAATGAAGCTGATCAGGTCGGGATTAAGGTAATTCAGAACACAGCTGGGTAAGGAAGACATTGTCTATATTTTAAAACTTCACCTACTCTTTGAGACCAAAGGTAGAAAGGTTCATTTTCTCTAGAAACTAAATTTTCTATAGCCCATAATCTAACTCAACCTGTCTGTATAGATCATTTCAACAATCGACACTTGGGAGCCCAGAATAAGAATGAGGGCCTTTAATCCTGTACAGCTTAATGTAATGCCTGGGTACATCCTAGAATATATTAAGCAGATAATCAAAAAGTATTTGCAAAGTCCCTTGAGGGATGGGATAAAAAATATGGAACTATTAAACTTTACCACCGGGGAAACCCCTGATACTGTGTCAAACACTAGGGACACCAAAATCAATAGGCCAAGCCCTTGATCTTGAGGCTTGCTCTTGTGAAGCTTATGTAGGTAGCAGAGTAGCTTAGCCTACCTATAGGCATGCCTAAGAGTTACTCCTGGAGGACCTCTGTTGTTGCTCAGATGTGGCCCCCCTCTCTCTAAGCCAACTCTGCAGTAAAATTATTGCCTTCCCCCCTACATGGGACATGACATCCAGGCGTGAAAGTCTCCCTGGCACATGGGAGAGGACTACCAAGGATGAGTCTAGCCCTGGCACAGTGGATTCAACAATGCCATCCTGACCTATAGGGGGAAAAGAAGTGTAACATATAAAGTATCAGTGGCTCAGAGAGTCTAAATGCAGCCAAGAGGCTACTCTGGAGGTCACTCTTACACAAGCTTCAGTTGGACATCGCTACCTATTATTACTTGCCAAACCCCAACCAAAACCATTCCAGCCAATCCTAAAGAACACCTAGGACAATATATAAGATTCTAAAAAGTTTTTATGCACTAGGGTAACTTTCCAGAAACCTACAACCTCCAGATGGGTCCCTGGGCCAGGTAAGTCCTGAAACCTAGAGGGCCCAGCCTCCCCAGAACATCAGCTAGTTTCATCTCCCTACCCTATATTACTGACAGCTCCTTCCAACATGAAAAAGTTAGAATGGGCATAGCCTAAATACCCTTTAAGAGTAGGAGAAAGATCAAAGGTGACAGTGGAATTATACAGAGAAAGTAGGTTTTCATAAATGAGTATGATTGCTGAATCATTATATTGATATGTCTTTTAGTCTCCAGTATCTTATAGCAGCTAGAAGTAAAAACCTAAAATTGTGGAATTGTAATCCATACCAGACTATGAAATCTGTTTGTCAACTAATGCGGCGATGTGCTTTGAAATTTATTGCCTTTTTGTATACATGTTATTTTTCACAAAAAAGTTGATTGTGATGCTAAAAAAAAATTTTTATTCCTACTAGACTCCAATGTTCTGAAGCAGCTAGAAGGAAAAATCTGAGATGATGGTTTGGTAGCCACTGAGAAACTCTGGACTCTGTCCTGCAACTACTCGTTGACAAGTGCTCTAAAACTACTGCTCTGTTTCTTTCCTTGCTTTGTTTATATTATACAATAAAAATTTTAAAAATAATCATAATTTAGGTTTTTATTTATTGAAAAATTCATAAAGAAGTTCTCCTTGTCCTAAATTTCTCAGTTATTATAAAATTGAAATGTAAGTACAAATATAAGCATATAAGTAGTGCTCCTAGGACTCAGGGAAAAAAGTTATCTCATGGCATTCCCTGAGTTAATAGACATCTCTAAAAGGCTTGCCACTGCAGGTCTCAGAACCTTGCAGGCTGTGTTGCTGCAAAGCACAACACTGAATCCTCACAGGAAATAAATATTTCCAGGTCTCCATTCAGAGGGAGTCCAGTATCTAGAAATAGGCTTGGGAATGGGAGGGTAGGAAATGTAGCATTTTGGTTGCATGGTTTCATCTTCCTTATTGGTATAAAATGTAGGTACGTATTTAGTATTTGACATTAGTAAATATCTGATAAAATGTCTCCCATTTTTCACAAATAGAGATAATGGAACATGTTAAAGAACTTTACACATGTTCCTTGCACTGTCCAAAATATTGATGAATCAGCAGCCAAATTACCTAATTCTTTAGTTACCTGAAAATAAGAGACTCAGATATACAATAAAATAAGAGTCTCAGCTATATAATCCAGGCAGGAGCTGATTTAAATTAACTGGCACTCAGTTCCATCCTCTCACTAACAATAATTGAGGAACGGAAGTGCAGAAATTAGATTCCATCTTTCTTCACCTGTATTCAAATTAATCAAATTAACTCTAAAATTCAAATAGTAGATATTGACTTTATTAAGTAGTTCACTCCTTGATCATTAAGTGACAAAATTTCTAAAAAATAAATGTTATTTTGTAAACTTTTGATCATGTTGAATTCTCTTTATCTTCCTTAAAACCAAGGGTAATATTTCAGTAATTTAAATCTTATTATAGCTCTAATAAGAATTTCTACACTTCTTACTGGATCCAAAATTATCAAGCAAAATTTTTGTTTCATTTAGTAATTTTCTTATAACCACATAAGCATTTTAAAAATATGCAAAAGCTTGATTAGCTCTTTCAAAACATAAAATGACAGACTCATCTATTCCCTTAGGATTAAAATTTCCTAGTTAATTTTTACCCTGTTTTAATTCCAAACTTTAAAAATAAAGCTATTCGGATGATGCGATGGTGGCTCAGGGGCAGAGTTCTTCCCCGCCATGCCGGAGACCCAGGTTCGATTCTCAATGCCTGTCTACACACACACACACACACACACACACACACACACACACACAAAGCCATTCTTTTGAATATTGAAATAAAATTCAGCAAATACATTTGGAGAGAAAGACACTAAATTCACAGCACCTACTTTCAGAACTCTAGCATTTATTTCATTACATAATTAAATACATTCAAGAATCCATTTCTTTTAGTCCTCTAAATCTATGTGATATCATCACTAAAGTACCAGCTTTTATTTTAGGAATCTGAATAAGTCCCACCTTGAGGAGAAACAACCTGATTAACAAGTTAAATGTCAGATTAACGCTAGGGAGCGCTCAGGCCGAGGTTTTCTTACTGGTTTATAAGATCTTAAAATCTGCTGGCCACTGACGGGGCAGAGCTGCTCTTCTGTGGTCAATCCGTGGGAATAGGAACTATTTCAGCTTAAATCAGGATTCCTCCCTTCAATTCCTATCCAAATCCAGGTTGAATCCAAAATTTCCACTGGTTCTATAAAGGCGGCATGAAATTTTGATCACAGAAATTCATGTTTCCCCTCATTTAACTCATAAGTTTAGGGTCATGTCAAGTGGAAATAATATTTTGGAGGTAAAGAAAATGCCAGTCTGTGACAGGTCCATTTTTAAGGGCAATTCTAAAATATAGAGTGCTATCTTTGTATAAATAAAACAGTCTTTAAAAGACATGCCCAATAAAAATTAAAACGCAAAACAAGTATTTTAATGTACACATAATTACATACGAAAAAACTGGTGAATCTCTTGCCCTGCCATCTCTAAAGGAAGGTTGAAGTTGCCTAGCATTCATTCATTAATTCCCTCACTGCTAGGAATGGGTAATGCTGATATAGTCCCAAAACAGGGCTTGCGGCAGAGGGAAACCAAATCCATTGTGTTTGCTGTTATGTTCAGTGTCTCACACGGTGCCTGGCAGGGACGGGGAGCTGCGCTTCAGGCACGGGGGATGGCACCTGCGAAGGTGGGACAGCCTGACTGCCACGACCAGAACCCCGAGTTCAGCGACTGGGAAAGGAGATTGGCAATACGTGTGGCTGGAAGAAAACGGCAGTACCAGCTCATGCATGGCGGGCTAATCCATAAGACTCGAGGACTCCAACTTAAAAACAGTGGGATGTGCTCAGCAACGGAGGTCTGTCACTTCAAATATTATCCTGGCTTGATTGGTGGGAACGGAAAGCAGAAGGGGGGAGCAAGTAGGAAAGCAAGTAGGAGAAAACTGACATAGCAACACTTGGAAAGAACTAATGATAAAAAGTAGAATCGGAGGTAAACCAAGAAAACGGAGGAGCTTTGGGAGGGAACTGGAAGTGTGTACAGACTTTTGGTCATCATAGGGACTAGGGTTATTCAAAGCAAGTGTTACCAAGGACTCAGAATGATAAAGTTCTACAATCTGTGAGAGATTTGGTACAATCATCTCACCTAAAATCCTCATGGCACCTATACTGACATACAGTGAAAAAGATATGCAAAGATTCAAGTAGTATATATATATATATATATATATATATATATATATAAAATATAGATTTTTTCAGAATATTAGCTACTGACATTATTATTTCATGGTGTACTTTTGATATTTTTAATAGGAAAAGAAAGGGAAATCTTTCTCGGTGGCATAGAAGGCTTAAGTATATAAGGACCAAAATAGAAGAGAAGGCATTTTATTCATATTCCTATATACCATTTCATATTACAAAAAAATGCAGCAGAAATATGGATAGAGTCACACAAGTACTAGTAAATAATAATACAGTATTAACAATTATATATTAGAAATTGAATGCACAGGGTGACAATTAAACAACAGCCATTTCAAATTTGTATGGCATGTTTTTTTTTTTATCAATTTTCCTCTAGGGATGACATTTCAAGTAGATAAAATATATCTGAGGGGAAAAAAAACACTTAGAGTATAAAAAAACAGTACAATCAGTCTCACAAAACTGTTATTCTGCATGTTAAGGGCCAATGACTTAAAAATTCAGCAAGGAAAAGCAATGATATATAAACTGAAAGATTAAGGATTCTCTTTCATGAAAAGCCATGGTCCATCATTTACCGCAAAGCCCAAATAATGAACAAGTACACCTGTTGACATTCAACACAGAACTCTATATGTCCAAGAGCACATATTTCTTTATAATCTAGTAGCTTTTTATCAAACTGAAAACACATTTTATACTATGGTATCAGTTATCAAAATCATTCTAGGGCTTCCAAAAGTAATGAGGAAATATAAGTGGTTAGGTGAAAGCTAACACCAAAACACATCTATCTTGTTTCTCATATTCTTAGATTCTTTTTCTTTTTTTAGTTATTGCTATAATATCTATTTCCTTGCGGTCATTTGGAATATCTTATGTCAGGCTATTTAAAATATATATACATATTTCAAGAAGAACTTTTCAAGATTTGTTTAATAAAATTTATTTATCATGTTTATGTACTTTTTAAATTACAGAAGTTTTAGGTTTACAGAAAATTTTAATAAAATTTTTCAACAATTTTATTCGCAAACCACGGAAACTATCCAAAATGTACAATCACTGGCTCTCGGTGTAATCAGAGAGCTGTGCAGACCCCCTTCTGTAGAAGGGGTTTCACTATACAACACCCTTGAAAAGACCATCCAAAACGAGGCCAGTCAAGACTTACAGAAATGCAAGAAATCCATGGAACATTTCCTCATAAGAGCAGTTCTGAGATCACTCACAAAGGGAAATCTGGCTGGTGCCACATGGCCTCCTCTACAACTGCTCGACTATTTATAAGGTAGAGCGCCCTTGAAGGATAACATAAGACAAAAAAGATCCTAACAGCACTGCAGGAGATAGGTAAAAAAGCAAAAGGATTCAGAAAATGGGATATGTCCCGAGGGTGGGAGAGGCAAAAAAATGAAATTTATAAAGCAGATGGGAGCCATATAAGGGAAAGGTTGTAATTCCTTGGCGAGATTCTTTACTTAACAGATAGACACTGAAGATATTTGAAAGAACTGTGATAAGATTGGCTATGTCCTTTAAAAATGGAATCTGATAGGAGTATATCAGATGAGCTGCAGGAGAATGGAGAGAGGATAATTTAAAAACCTGTGAACTGCCCTACTTGCAAATTATTGATAAGTTCGTCTGTCACAGTTTCACGGACATTGGCAGAAAACACAAAACGCCTGGGTCAGAGGCAATAGATGAATTGCTCATAGCAGTAGCCTATGCCACCATTTGTTCTAGTTTCCTGAGCCCAAATTCCCATGAAACAATGCACAGAGCTCCAGGTGATGCCTCTGCCTGCGGTACACTGCATGGGAGGAGAGTACCGACTATTTAATGATGGGCAGAAGATTTCCTACCTTTGTGTTCGAGGAATACATTATTACATCATCACTCTGTTCCAAGGGGGTTCACTATATAACATCCTGGAAGAGACAATCCAAAACAGGGGCAGTTAAGACTTACAGAAATGCAAGAAACCCATGGAGCATTTCCTTCCCAGAAACAGGGCCTATTTTTTCTCTCTTTCCCTTTTCAATACCGGTCTATAAGCAATATTGATAAATGCACCTTTATGTCCTTCTGTCTGTGTGGATGGCTGAGTATTGCTGGAGGTAAGTTGGCTCACTCAGATGGGAGCAGGTTCAGGTAAGAGGTGACGAATCTACAGTTAGGCTGGCAGCACTCCTTACAATTAACTGAGATGAATGCTTGAACTTCATATTCCATATAGACAAATAAATAATTAAGACACAACTTGCCCTTAGAGTTAACTGCATGTTTATACATTTAAACAACTTACTCCAACCACACTGCCCTATTTTCCTTTATTAGAGAAGTTGTGTGTTTATAGAACAATCATGTATAAAATACAGGATTCCCATATACCATCCTACTATCAGCATTTTGCACTGGCCACATTCCCATATACCACCCTATTATTAACATTCTGCATTGGCCATGGCCTTTTTATAAAAACCTATTGTTCTTGTGGAATTAAATAAATTGCTACTATTTAAATAAGCCTTTATTATAATATGGATTTGAAAATTTGAAAAATTCAGACATTTTCCCTACACTCTCAGAATAAAGAGGCAAACCTTGTAAATTACCAGTGCACTGAAAAAACACTCATGAACAAGAAGCCCTATGACACAGGTCACTCCTAGCCACACCACTTACTATATTGTATTTATTAGACATTACATCAAGAGAAAGATGAAAGTTCTATACTATTTGCTATTTGACATCAATTATCTTTCTTGAATTGACTATGAGCCAACGAATCAGGATACAGTACTAAAAGTTATGTTCATACTAGACTGTATTTCCTAATTTTGTTTTCTCTTGATGATTTCTCCATTAAAAATAGAAGAGACAAACCCAATAGACTGAAACTGCCAGTTTAATATCTATACCCCAGGTGCTCTCATTTCATGCAATAAATACTTCCACACCAGCTGTCCCATTTTTCTGAGATAATCTGTCATTTACCTTCTGAATGAGGTTCTAAAAATCCTGCTGTTATTCAACTCTGCCTTCTTTCAGTTTTTAACACATGAAAAAGTCATTTCTCTGAGTTTTCAATTTTTAACTTATAGATATTGTTTTCACACAGAAACAATTCATTCAAATTTACTTATTGGAACACTTTATTTTTCCTTATCACATTCTCCCGTGTAAATAAATATATAAGCTCATAAAATGTGACTATATCTTGTTTTCTTGATGTTAAAGGCAGTGGTCTAAAAAACAATCAGGTCAAAAATAGAGAAGAGAGATTAGAAGGCTATGAAAACTGGAGAAAGGCACCTACAGAAAAGCTGCTACTGCAGGTGTCCTTACCTGTGAGCTAATAATCTCTCCATGTTGAAGAATCCAGTCTACCATAATGCATGGTAAGAAGGAAGAAGAGAAGGGAAAATATACAACCATCTTGGTCAATGATCTCCATTGGCCAGTTAAAACAATTATTTTGTGGTTGTTTTATATGCTTTCTGTAATTTATATTCCAAGTAAGAAAAAGGTGACGTACAACAGTCTTCAAAAATGGTCTTTCTTTTTTTATTGTTACATTTGTGTTTTGTTTTCTTAAAAAAGCTTACTGCAGGCACACAGGTTGCTCATGCCTACTTCTACTTAAATGCCAACATCATTACATGGGCATCTGTTTGTTGTTGTTGTTTTTCTAAGGCAGATATTTTGACCTTACCTAGGCAATAGCTCCTTGGGACCCATCCCAAATCATAAACAGATACTTAAAGAAACATTTCTAAAAAAGTAACACACCACCAGAATGCACATGAAAATATTAATTATGAAGAACAGTTATACACATTAAATTGGGCATAACTCCAATGGAAAGCCAAACAGAAACAGTTTCAGAATTATTTTTCAGGAATTTATTTAAAAATAGCTACATAATTATTATAATTATTATTATTTTATTACATGGGCAGGCACCGGGAATCAAACCCAGGTCTCCGGCATGGCAGGTGAGAATTCTGCCTGCTGAGCCAAAGTGGCCCACCCTAAAAATGTTGCATAATTATTTTAATAAGCTCTAAACTATGAGAAATTTCTAGGATAACGATATATTTCAAATTCCATTGGCTCAGGTTTAATATCTTCCTAAGGGTACCTTGCCTAATGATTAATTTAGTAAAATGTTTCTATTCATTGTAGGCAAATATTTCCAAAATGCATTGTAGTTTCCTCCAAAATGTCATCGTTTTTCATATTCCAATCTTAAACGTTTAGTTTATGAGAGACCCTGTCAATTCAGTTATACTTAATATGCCATCAGTTATAAAGTTCTGTCTTGAAGCTCTTCCTTACTCAACCCAAAGATATATTTTTCCACTTATCAAATTGACTCAGAAACTGATGTGCATCCTAATTATCGTATATTTCCAAGCTAAGTTAGTTTCTACACTATTCACACCTGCAAATTTATTTTAGAAGTTGTGGATGAAACAATATTTCTTTAATGAAAGAGCAGAAAGCCTTTCTTAAAAAATACTTTTTGATATTTAAGTTAATTATCAAATAAGCTACTTATTAAAATAAGTAATCCTTATTTTAATAAGATAATGAATTTATTTTAAAAAACAGAGCATAAAATAACAATATAGGTATGATTAAAGAAATGGGCACCATAGTCTATAGAATCAGTGGTGAAAACCAACATTTATATTTGTATCATATTTTCAACCCAGATCTCAGAATTTGGTCCTCTATCAAAAAGAGGTAAGTTAATTACACCTACATGATCATAGTTAAAATGGAATAATGCAGAGCTTCTAATTCATTAAAATACAATATTATAATGCATCAGTCTTATTCTATAAAAGACCCTCAATAGTTTATTCTATAGTTTAAACAGTACAAAAACCAATGCAAATCCCCTTCTGAAATGCATTTACTCCAGAATTGACAGTAAACTGTGACCACTGAAAATATATAAAGTCAATCTATCAAATAATAGGTATATAACCTACATCATTATTTTTAAGTTTGATATATGTAGATATAATCCTATAATTTTTTTGTTCAAATATGTTGCAAAAAAAAACCAAGAAAATTATTTTCCACTTATAAAAATTTCCTTTCAATGCATGTTTGCCCATTCCTGCAAACATTAACCTAATTTTCAGGTAAGATCGCCCATGGCTTTAATACAGATAAAACTTCTTTCATTTGTTTAACTTCTTTTATGTTTCAAGGTGGTTTGCTTAATACTATCTTACTTTATTCTCACAAACAAACTGTAATATTACAGGCATTGCATGAAGGATTGTATCATCAAATCAGACGTGGATCAGAGATCTTAGCCAACATCTAGCCTTCCTATCCCTCCAAGCATGTCATTAATCCCCAGACACAGAGAGAGCAGGTGAGGCAGAGCCTCCAACACACCTGTCCTGATCCTTTCTCGTAATCTCAACATGTGCTCTGGCTCTAATTAATATGAGACGCCTCCAAGATATGTGAGAGGCCCATTACACCGGGCGTTTTTGACCCTAAAACATCAATATTTTTTGGTCAAATAATTTCACTCTTTACATGATTTTTTTTTTTTTTGAGGGATGCATACCCCATTAGTCCATGGGTTCCTGGTTTGGTCATCGTGAGAAATTTAACACAACTAGTTGCACATCCAGTTAAAAGCATATCGTAGTTAAAGATTACGACTAGAAAATGCCATTTTCCCGCTTGCATTAGCACGTTTACAAGGATTTTCAAGCTGTTCAGTCACTTTCTTTCTTGCCTGAAGGCATTCTCCATCCTCAGAGGCAGAGAAAGAATTGCAAGCCTATGGTAGGTAAATTTCTCCGTATGGGTGAGATGCACCACTTCAACCTCAAGTGATGAAGGGGAAGGCTACAGGGACAGACTTTAAGATAAAGTTATGGGTTAGAATCCCTAATTAGTTCTCTGGTTAGCATTACGATTACTGGAAAAGTAAACACTTTTTTCTCCCTGTATCTCATCAAGGTGACATTCCTGTTAGTTCTGCTGCTTCTTTTTTTCACAATTGTGAACAGCATGTTGGCTATAAATAAGTTGTAGTTAGTCAAACGTAGAGTCTTTCCAAGGCACCAAAACTGGTAATGCTTCTTTGTGTTTTAATACTTTCCAGACTAGAATATAAAATTTCAGAGTATGTGTGTATGTGTTTGTCTGTTTTAATAACAACTCTCTTGACCAATATTAAGTGATAGCCTTCCTTATAAAAGCAAGAGTGTATTATTCATTCATTCATCCAACTAATGTTTATTGAGATCCTATACTTCTATCTCTACCTTAGGTTCTGAGGATAAAGAGGTTAAAGGATAGTCTTATCTAGTTTGTACAGCCAGAGAAGACTTTCCTGAGAAATTATTTTTGTTGGAGAATTGAAGGGTGGGCAGGGCTTACAAATTGTGGAGGAAGGATCGTTCCAGGCAGTGGGGCCATTAGTCCAAAGGCTTTAACTTCTGCCCTGTGTGAAAACCTAGTAAAGCCAGGGTGATTAAAGCAGAGTGAATACTGAAGAGTATGGCGAGAGGTAAAGCTTGACAGGAGGCAGGTTCTAAATCTTACAGGGTCTTAAGGGTCTTGAAAAATCGTTTTGGTTTTTATATTAAGATAAAAGTATTAGAAAGTTTTAAGTATGGGATCTAAACAGAGTTAGATGTTTGGATGGAGAATGGATCAGAGTGCATCAAAAAGGATTATGCAATAGTCCATGCAAAAGATGATGCCTGTTTTATGTGACAGATGGGAAAACATTCAGGATTTATTTAGATGTTTCCAGTGAGATTGGACTTGATGACTGAATGAATGTGGGGGATGTGAGAGAAGGAGGTGTCAAAGATGATGCATAAGATAGTTGTTAGCTGCAAGCAACAAAAACCTAACCTGGCTGGTAGAACAGAAAACAAAATACATGAAATGATAATAAGAAGCTGACAGAATCATCGAGAGGTCTGAAAACATGGCTCAAGCACTACCACACTGGAAACAACAGCTCAGATCTGAACAGGGGCTGAGTGATCAGTAGTAATGTCTGGAAGTAGCCACAGCTATCTCTGGAAACTGTTGCTGTAATATCTGTCATTGCCAGAGCCATTACCCTGCTCTGCTTCTCTATGTCATTAACCCTTCCTACAAACTTCAGTGTGGATAGAAGCCATAAGCCCACAGTTTAGTTGCAAGAGGGCTAGGAAAATGAATATTTGGTTTTCTTTAATGAGGATGATAAAATTTACCTCCTGACAAAGAGAAACACTTCCAAACATCAAAAGAAGTTCAGATGCTGAACAGAACCATGCCACCATAGAAAAAAGAAAATTAGTCTTCCAAAACTGCTATCATATGAGGGTTGCTTTCAGCAAGATTTTGAATACAAAGAAAAGGGGTCCTAGAGTTAAGGACTGAAAATTCCAACATTTAAATGGTAACTCATGCATGAGGTCTTATAAAATGGCATTGAAAAACAGCAGGCAGAGAAGTAAGGAAAATTTGTTAGTTTGAGTTAGGGGGTCAGACTTCTCATTCCAATTCCTGACAAACATGCTTAGTAAGGAAGGACAAGATTCTCATGCTTTCTTTTTTATAAAATGAAGAGATTGGGTTGTGCCATATCACAGCAAATGAACTTATGTGACACTTCAGAAAATAATATTATATATTTAAATTTATTTACTCCAAATATTGTTTCACCTGCAGTTTCTTTTACAAACCCATACCAAGTCTCCTCTGTAATTTCTCAATTGCATTTATTCCTTGTCTAAGCCTAAGAAACTAGTGAATTATGACACCGATACATTAATAATATCCATGTCATCTCTATTCTTGTTTCAGTGGGAAAATCCATGAACTAGAGTGGGAAAAGGTATGTTTTCTATAATAGTAAATCTTCAAAGTTTGACAAATATAAATGCAACTCTCAGCTCTCATTTTATAACTATGGTGTCAACGGAAGAAACGCACCCGTCCATTCAATGTGCATTCTCAGAAAGGCTACACGGGTCAGGCACCATCGCAGACACTGTGTCTTAGCCATGAACAAAGCCCTTGGTTTCTTTATGCTTATATTGTAGTTAGGAAAGAGATAAGAAAGAAGTAAACAAAATCATTATATAATTCTACCAATTTATAAGAATTTTGAATGAAATAAAGCATGACAATGGGTTAGAGAGTGAGAGGGGTAGAGTGTAGAAATTTGAATAGACAAGTAAATAAAATAGGGGAATCAGTCATGCAAAAATATGGGGGAAGTGCATTCCAGATGGAGGGAAGACAAAAACAAAGGCTCCAGGGTAGAAAACCTGGCATGTGTTAGAAACAGC
This sequence comes from Myrmecophaga tridactyla, assembly GCA_004026745.1. Lineage (NCBI taxonomy): Eukaryota > Metazoa > Chordata > Mammalia > Pilosa > Myrmecophagidae > Myrmecophaga > Myrmecophaga tridactyla. Next base: position 22,433 of record PVIY010005418.1, read on the forward strand.
AGTAAGTTCAGCATATATATAAATATGTGTTAGTATTTTTATAATTTATGATTGTTTTAATTTTTCAAGACAATAATAAATATTAAAGTGAAAGGTGAATATTAATATTGCCAAGCCATTATCAAAAGAAGAAGTAATACCATTATTGATCAAAATCACAAATTGATCAAGAATTAGTTTTGCTAAAAAGATAGGCAAAGTCCTGCACAGTTGAAAATATTTAATCTTGTAGAGGATATATAAAACAGTTATGACTTGTATCAGAACCTCAAAAATATGATTGATATGTTTGCTTAAGCAGTTCTAGAAATTTATCCTACAAAATACCTCTTAACTATATATATTTCCAAAAGTGTCATGGAATCATCAGTTAAAAATAATTTCAAAATATTAGTGAATAAAAATGTTCATCAATAGGAACGTAAATAATACTTTTTCCAAAATTATAATATTTTGAAACTATTAAAACATATATATATTTTACTGAATTATATCAAAAGAAGAACCTTCAATACATCATTGGGGTAAAGCAAGTTATAATTGGGTATTGAGAATTGAGCATTTTAATGATAAAATGTTTAAATGACATGATAAAATGTTTGCTATTACAGAAATACATATATATATATATATATGCATGTAAGCATCCATATATAAACTTTGATTCCACCATTGTCATAATATATAGAAGTGATGGGAATGTATTTTTAAAGTATAAGCCAAAATCATAGTAAAAAGGTGCAAAATTAAAAAGTTAAAAGAAGGACTATTTTCTGGCTAAAAAAAATCTTTAAATTGTGATGAGGATTCTGGAGTTTATGAAGAGAGAAAGTAGTATGATTGTCTTTTAGTGCTCTAAGTGTAGAGCGAGCATATTTAAAAGCATATTTAAATCAAAGATAAATGAAGATAAGAGCTCACCTAACAGCTCCAATTTAAATTGAGGTTTCAGGCATGGACACATTGTATCTTCTTGTACTAAGAGCAATTTCAGTGGAGCGAACAAACATTCCTATGAATTCTAGGGGAATCATGAAGGGCAAATGAAATGCCACAGGATGGAAATGATGTTCTGAATACGAGGAGAGGACAGATACCAGAACTGTAGACCATCAGTTTTGAAATAACTGGCAAGCAAAATTATCAATAAACTAGAAAGAAGCATTTTACAAATAAGAATTGTAGTTATAAGAAATGAGCATAAGTTCTTTAATAATAACAACAACATAAACTAATTTTATTGTTTCCTGTCAAAATTTCTAAACAGATGAATCAGGATAATTCCTGATAGTTTTTTTTTACTTTCCAGAAATAAAAATAGAGCTAGTTATGGTTTCCATTTACTCAATATACACAGATTGACATTAGGTTCAACACCATATAGAAAATAAATAAGTGCCTACATTAATCTAGAGAAAGCTATCTCAAGGCATGCTCTGCAATCTTTATTTGACTGTGCCCTCTCAACCACTGCTTATATGCTCACTAAATACATGCGTCGATGGCATGTGTCTTCTATGTTAAAGAAATTCAACATAAACAAAATTAGGAAGACGAGCTAATGTGCTAGATGGCTGAGCATTATCAACAAAATCATACAAAGTATCTAAAATAAAAATAAACAGGCATATTTTAGGATTAGAAGCATCTTTTTAAATCCAACTGATATGGAAGATCTGGGAGCCTTACTGACAATTAACATACTGAGTCATGTCCTTGCCAGGGCAGCTAAGAAGTAAATGTAGATAAAGACTATTTCAGGAATCTCTTCTCAGGATTGAAAAAGGAATTAGCTGCATTGTAACCTGTGCTCATCAGATCATTTGGTTTTGTGATTGAAACAAAAGCAAAACAGAGTTCACGACCCAAATCTATACTGTGTGAAACAAAAGTAAAAAGGTGCTTTATAGTTGGAGATAAGGAAATGTGTTTTCCAATATTTTCAATAACACAGAAAATGAGTAGGAGTGTTTTGAGTTGCTCACAACTATAAGAGAAATGTGTAGGTGCTACAAGCAAATTATTTTCCCTCAGTATATGAGAAAAGACAATTCTAATTGCTCAACCGTAGAGTGGAATGCCTGGCAAAGAAAAACAGAACATGTTTGCTCTGAGGCAAAGTGAATCTCTCAGAATAGTTACATAAGGGAACAAATGGCCATGAGTGATCAGTTGGGTTATCTGACTTTTAATATCTCTTTTTTACTTCAAAATATAAAAATTTTAAGTGATAAATATACAGGGCACTGAATGAGAAAAATTCCAAAATGACATTTAAATGCTTTCTATAAGTTATATATTGATGTATATTTACTTATGGTCATCAAATATAGTTTGTATGATGGAATGAATGTACTCATAGATGGAGAAAATGATTAATTTTTTTCTGAGTACATTCATTCTGTCATAGAAACTTTGTATTTTCAACATTTTAATAACAGGATCAATTTTATCTTGTTGTTAGAATCATAACTTGAAAGTTTTTACATATTTATACTCTTCTGAATTTATCTGCCAGGAAAAAAAACTTTACAATTTCCATATTAAAACCAGAGCTTTGGGTTAAGTGTTCATTTCTGTAATACACTGCTGTATGTTACCCTGATCAGGAAAGGCAGGGATAAATTAACATGTGAAGCAGAAATTGCTCAGTTAGTGTCTCTGAAACTCCTTGTGTTCACTAAAACCTTTACTTGGCAAAGCACCTTGCATTTAGGCGGACCTATGAGACCATTTCTCACCAACATAATATGAAGAGAAATGATGCACGTCACCACCAGGGCAAGGCTACCTCTGCCATACTCTATTCACAGGCTCTCTTCTGTCAGAGTCTGAGGCCAGCTACATGGACCTATGGAGACCCCTGAGGAAGGAGCTGGGCTCCGTGGAGCAGTAGCAGAGGTCCTTGAACAAGTGCATAGAGTAAGAGCTCAACTATGGCAACCCACATTCAACTTGAGTTTACAAGAAATGAATCAGCATTATGTTATGCGAATTTTGTACTTTGTTAGTTTTCTTTTCCTGAATAATATGTGAGCTAATTACAATACAGTATATCCTAGAGGCATGAAAATATAAGAAGACACACTAGCAAGAAATGGCCAAGGTCATGAAACTTGATACTTCCAGAAGTTACACTGCTACATGGAGGACTCATAGTGGTTAAACTGCATTAGGGAGTCAACAGTACCAGAGAAGGGCACACAAGAGAGAGGAAGAAAAAATACATGTATATCACTATTTCACCAATAGTATTAAATACAGTGACTATATATAAAATCACATCTTCATTAAAGTTGGAGTTCAATTCATATTATATGATCAAATGAAATAGCATACACATCAAATTGATATTTTCCTAAAATTGTCTGCTATTAGAATAATATGTACCATTAGTTATGTGCCTTTTTAACTTCAAGATATTGAGGACATAGTTTACAAACACAAAGTTTGTATGACCAACTATATATTATTTTGAGTATTCTGATGATATACATACCCTCATATATATGACATCTATTTATAAAAAATATTGTCATCTACAGGATATGCATATATGTGCTTATTCACATCAACATGCTTTACAAATTGCACCTTTAACAATCATAATTCAAACAAAATAATCATCAGCTCATAATGCCTGTAAAATATATAAAGATGAATCACAATTTTTTCTTGCATACCCCATAGAATTGCTACAGCAATTTACTGCAAAGAAAATTTATTCCGCACATGTTAACAGCAGCTTCTCTTGTATAGCCTAATATGATTTATATTTTGGTGGCATGGCCACTGCCACATCTTTTACTTGTTTTACTAAATATTTTGTCAATAATTCTGGTGTTACATAGGCTAAAATTGACCAAAATGGTCATAATGTTTAATTCATTAAGCATTTAATTGATCAGTATCATCAAATATCAGATTGACTTTTGATTGACAAAAATAAAGAATAACAGGGCCATAAACTAATTTAATATATAATAGAGTTAATATAAACTGAAACGTGTTAAGCATAGTTGTCCTATAAGAAGAATAAGACTCTGAATTTAAATAAACACAAAATAGAATGTAAATAGGCTCAGTTTTATAAAGTATCTAGCACAATGTTGAATACCAGTGGTCACAGTGCCACCCTTCTTTGCTCCTGATGTTAGAGAGAAAGCTTTGTCTTTCACCATTATGATGTTGGCTGTGGATTTTTCATATACGCCCTTTATCATGTTGCGGATGTTTCCTTCAATTGCTACCTTGTGAAGTGGTCTTATCAGGAAAAAATGCTGAATTGTGCCAAATGCCTTTTCTGTGTTGACCTTCTCAAAGAACCAACTTTTGATATCATTGATTCTGCTTTGTTTTGTTTTTTTTAATTTTTAATTCTCAATTCCATTTATTTCTGCTTTAGTCTTTGTTATTTCTTTCATTCTGCTTGCTTTGGAATACTTTGTCATTCCTTTTCTAGTTTCTCCCAGCATGCCATCATGTCTTGGATTTGAGTTCTTTCTTTTTTTTTGCATGGGCAGGCACCGGGAATTGAACCTGGGTCTCCAGCATGGCAGGTGAGAACTCTGCCACTGAGCCACCATTGCACCGCCCTCTTTCTTCTTTTTCATGTAAGTGTTTAGGGCTATAAATTTCCTCTCAGCATTTTCACTGCACCTCATAAGTTTTTATGTTGTCTTCTCATCTTCTTTCTTCTTTACTTATTTACTGAGTTCTCTTGAAATTTCTTCTTTGGCCCACTGATTGTTTAGGATTATATGTTTAAACTCCTCTATTTGTGACTTTTCCAGTTTTCTACCTGTTATTCACTCCGGCTTCATTCCGTTATAGTCAGAAAGTGATCTGTATATTTCAAACTTTTTCTAATTTATTGAGACCTGTTTTGTGAGTGAATATGTGATTTATCCTGGGGAAGGATCCTAGCCTTTGAGAATAATAATATTCTCCTGTCATGGTGTACAGGGTTCTGCATATGTCTATTAGGTCTACTTCATTTATCATATTATTCAAGTTCTCTGTTTCCTTATTGATCCTCTGACAAGATGATCTAACAATAAGAGACATGCCATGAAGCCTCCAACTATCATTGTAGAGGTGACTAATTCTCCCTTCAGTTTTGCCAGTGTATGTCTCCTGTATTTTGGGGCACCCTGGCTGGGTACATAAATATTTATAATTTTTATTTCTTCTTGATATATGGTCCATGTTATTAATACATGGCATCCTTGTCGCTTTTCATTGTTTTATATTTGAAGTCTAATTGTCTGATATAACTACCCCCATTCTCTTTTCTAGTTGTTTTCATGAAGTGTCTTTTTCCAAACCTTCACTTTCAATGCATTTTTTACCTTGGTTCTAAATCGAATCTCTAGTAGAGAGTATATAGATGGATGCTGTTTGCTAACCATTTTAGATAATTATTTCTTCTTGGTGTGCTGACCCTTTTATTAATATATAGTTTCATTTGTCTTTTTTTTTGGGGGGGGGTCCATGTTCCAGAAATCAATTTATTTGTCTTTTGTAACAGTTTTGCATTTAAAGTCTATTTTGTCCAGTGTTGGTATAGCTACTCCATCTGTTTTTTGGTTTGTGCTTGTGTAGAATATTTTTTCAAATCCTTCATTTTCAATCTGTATGTGTAGTTGGGTCTAAGAGTCTGTAGAAAATATATAGATAGATCATATTTTTTTTATCCATTCTATCTGTGTCTTTTTATTGAGGAGTTTAATTTTTAACATTCAATGTTATTACTGTAAAAGAGTACTTAAGTTGATCATTTTATCCTTGGCTTTTATATGTCACATTATATGATTTTAGTTATGATTACTGATGATCTTCATTTTTACACTCTTATCCAAGTCTCTCTCTCCTGTCTTTTCCTTTCAGCCTGCAGAACTCCCTTTATTATTTCTTGTAGGGCAGGTCTCTTGTTGACAATCTGTCTCAGTTTTGTTTATCTGTGGCTATCTTAAGCTCTCCCTCAATTGTGAAGAACTGTCTTTTCAGATAAAGAATTCTTGGCTGTCAGTTTTTCACTTTCAATACATTTAATATATTATATTGCTGCCTTCTCACCTCCATAGTTTTTATGAGAAATCAGAATCTTAGACTTATTGAGCATTCCTTGTATGTGATGAATCACTTTTCTCTTGCTCCTTTTAGAATTCTCTTTATCTTTGGCAGTTGACATCATGATTACATGTCTTGTAGTAGGTCTATCATGACTTATTCTGTTGTAGAACATTGTGCTCTTGGACATGAATATTTATGTCTTCCATAAGAGGTGGGACATTTTTGGATATTATTTCCTCAACTAATCTTTCTGCCCCTATTTCCTTCTCTTCTCCTTCTAGGAAACTCATGTTTGCTGTGTTTTGTGCTATTATTATATTCCCTAACACCCGGCTCAATTTTTTCTATTCTTTTCCCTCTCTGTTCTTCTAGCTATAGGATTTCAGATGTCCTATCTTCTAGTTCACTGATCCTTTCTTCTGCCTGTTCAAATCTACTATTGGATGCCTCTAGTGTACCTTTAATTTCTTCTAATGTGCCTTACATCCCCATAAGTTCTGTTATTTTCTTTGAATTTTTTCAAATTCTTCTTTTTGTTCACCCAGTATCTTCTTAATGTATGTTTTTTTCTTTTTAGCCATATTTTCTTTTATCTCTTTGAACTGATTTACAAGATTTGTTTGAGCATCTTTGATTATTTCAAATTCTGTCTCTTCCAACTTTTTAAATTTGTTCCTTTGGGCCATATCTTCCTATTACTTACAACAAAGCTTGTAAAAAATTTTTTTGCTATTATCTAGCCATTTGATTTTCTTAATGAGTTAACTCTGACAGTCAGCATCTCTCTTCTGCCTAGGGTTTTGTTGCTGATTGACTTTGTGTTAAATCTCTTTTTTGATACTTGGTTCAATTTATTCTAGAGCTTTAGAACTGCCTATGTGTAACTGATCAAAATGGGGTTAGGGGTCCACCAAGGGGGTGCAGATAAGTTCCAAAGGAGCCCTGGTGCAGGGGTCAGAATAAATCTCAGAAGCCTTTATTTGTTGGCTTTCTGTAGCTGTGCTTTCCTGGCCTGTCCAGCTGATGGCACACAGTTCTAAGGTGGGAGCATGCTTTTTCAACCTCTGCAAGCTCCACCCTTGGCAGGAACAGCATTAGAACAATGTCTGCAGTGACCCCTGTTGGGGCCAACTGCGGTCCAGGATCTAGCCCATGAGAAGGTGTGCTCAGCCATTGCTGTGTCCCCACTTTTCCCCGGGGAGAAGACATCAATAGCCAGCTGGACAGTACTGAGGCTGCTTGCCTCCAGGGTGGGGTGGGGGCCAGCTGCTGCTGAGGAGCAAGTCACTCACAGTTTCTTTGCTGCATCTTCTCAGTCTCCCCATAACTCTGTCCTAGATGCTCTACAGTGTGCCTCCAGCCTCCCGAGCCCAGAACTGGCTCCAGCTTCTCCCTGTTGACAAGGTGTTTCTGGATGAGGAGCATGCTCTGTCACTCCCTATTCCACCTTCAGCCCTAGAAGGTCTGCCCAGTAAATTTGATTATGCTTTAGTGTGTATGCTTTAATTAAATAAAGTTTGAAAATTACTGATCACACTGTAAGTACAAGTGGACTTTATGGTTGGTAAATTGTGCATATCCTCAACTTTGCTAGACTAAAATCATTTTTGATTATCATTATGTGAATGCGCACATACACCAACAACCCCTGTTATCATAGGACTTGTTTAAATTTTGCTCACTTTGTGGCTGTTAAAATGTATTTGAATATATTTTTCTTTATGCTTGTACATGAGGTGTATTTTCTCTTGATTTTTGGCCATATCTTTTAACTTTACTTGAAATAACTCTTCAGGTTTTCAATTCTATTTTCACTTAGATGCTTTGGCCTATTAATTCATAATCTTCAGAATTTTTAAAATATATTCTCAAGATTAATTCTCTGTTAGTTACATGCAGTTCAAATACATCTTTATTGTTGTTATCTTGTCTTTCCCCTTTATTTGTAAAATTTCATGGTAATTCTTAATTTTAATGTATGATTGTACTATATTTTATATCTAAATAATTCTTTCCAAATCCAAGGTAAGTTTTTTCAAAGATATAATATTTCATATCTTAATCTACAATTTCTTGAAAGTTATTTTAATATATGATCAATCAGTACTGAAAATTTCATGTTTTCTAAATGGATAATCAAAAACCTAGGATAATTTGTTGAATAGCCCATCGTTTTCCTACTTATTTGCAATGCCACCTCCCCTAGATGAATTTTTAAGACCCAGGGAGATCTGTCTCTTTGCTGATTTTCCTGTCAATTCATTTTTTTTTCTATTCTTGAGCCAATAGCTAGTGAAACTGAAAACTGCAGTCAAGTTTTGCACTCCCACGATTTTTTCTTATTCCACATGTTGGCACTTCTTGGCCCTTTGTTTTACAAATATACAGACACACAAGCACAATTTGTTGGGATTTTGTTTAGAATTATATTGAATTTATAGATCAATCTGGGAGAGATCATGCTGAGCCTACCCTACTATGAATATGCCCTAGTACCTGGTTTTCTGTTGTCTCTCAGTGATGTATTACAGCTTTTGACATAATGGCCTTGCATTTAAATAATATTCTTTCTAGTCTTCTTATGTTCTGTTTTCATAGTAAATGGCAACTTTCTAAAAATTCACTCTTTAAATTCCAAGTGTTGAGATTGAAATCTAGCTACCTTACAAAATATTTTTATTACCTGTAATATTTCTTATGTAGATTTGTGGGCAGTTTTCTTTTTACACATCCATTTCCTGGTGAATAAGGATAGCTAGGTACCCTTTCACTTTTTCCGGGTTTATATATTTACTCATTTTTAAAATGTTAATGAGATAGCAGCGACCCCCAATTAAAATACTTTTTAAAAGTAGTTACGGCATAAACTGAGATTTTAAAATAAATTATTTATATTTAGACATGAAATAAGATTCTTTCTATAAATTCAGAATAGCTATCCTTTATTAATAGTTTTGAATTCATCAAATGACTTTCTTTTGTCTGTTGAAACGATCATGTTTCTTCAACTACTTCAGTCTGAATTTATTGATAGATTTTTAATGTTAAACAAACTTACATACCCTGGATTAACTGAATACACATTACCAAATACTTTTTTTGGCATTAAATTTGGGACTGAGATTGGTTTATAATTTTCTTTTCTCTTATTGTACTTATCGAGTGTAAGTATGAGACTATACTAAAATCGTAATTTAATTTGGAGAATATTTATTTTTCTTTTCTATTATGTAGGAGAATTTGAGTAAGAAGGGAAGCATTTGTTGCTTCACTGTTGGGTAGAATTTGTAAACCATTTTTTTGTGAAACAGTTGGACACATAGTTCCATTAATTTTATGGCTATGTAAAACTTCTAATTCCAATCTCCTTTTGAGTTGATTTTAATCAGTGAATGATTTCTACAACATTTTCCTGTTAAATTACCAGCATACATATGTTCGAATATTATTTACCTCCATTAATTGCCCCACACCGCATGCACCAGCTCAAGTTCTTCCCCAATCCAACAGCTTTGCTTGATCAACTTAGCAAAGCATTTAAAATGATTTGTTTTAGTTCAAAGAACACATTCTTCTTTTGGTAATCCTGTTTTTGTTCTGTGTTCTGTTTATTAACTGCTTTGCTCTTATATTTGCTAATTTTTCTCCAAATTCTTTCATTTTGCTTTGTTTTATTTCTTTACAGTTTCATGTACTATATATTGTTAGTTATTAATGTCTTTCTTCTATAAGCATTTCCAATTATAGATGAGCTTCTGTATAATTATGACATTATCCTTGAAATTTAGACATATGCTTTAAAGATACTTTCATATTATTATAATTTTAATATTATGATTTCCTTTCAGACTCCAGTAATTCAAAAATGATTTTTAAATTTTCCAAGGTTTCAAAATTTTCACATCAATCATTTTTCCCTATTAACTTCTAAGTTAAATTCATGTTTTTACTAATGCATTTTTAAAGGTACTATACATGTGAAATTTTGAGATTAGTGTTTTTTATCTGGTACAAGGTCAATTTTTAAGAATATCCATGTTGTGCTTGAATAGATTACCTATTTTCTCTTTTTGTGTGTATGTGAATGTATGTAATGTTTTATGTGTATGATATCAAACTATTAATTGCACTCTATTTCTTTACTGTTCATAACTTTCATTGATCTTTCAGTTGATGAGAGTTATTTGTTAAAATCTTCCGTTTTTTATTGGATTTATTTATTTATTCTTTGTAGTTATATCAACGTTGGCTTTATGTAGTTGAAGTTGTTTTAACAGTAACATAAGACATTACAATAGTCATATATTCCTGGCAAATTTAGTGTTAAATCATTATGGGATAAACATTATTTCCAATAATATATTTTTCCTAACATCCATTTGATGAATATTAAAATTTACAGCATTATTCTTTGGTTTGTTATTTGCTTAATACATTGTTGTCTTCCCTTCACTTTCAAGCTTTTATGCCCTTATGTTTTAGATTATTACTCATAAACAGCATACATCTAGAATGTTTTTAAATTCAATATGACAGTCTGTCTCTTTTAGTAGAGAGTTTATTCCTAATATACTTATTGAGTAGACTGATACATGTGGATGTAAATTTATAGCTTTATTTTATGTTCTCCATTTGCCCTCTTCCTTGAAGGTTTCTGCTTTTTCTTCTTTCCTGCTGTCTTTTGATTTTTTTCTTCTTTTGCCATCTTATTGCTTCCTTCTAAAAGTTTGGGAATTATGTACTCTATTATTTAATGTGTGTCTTAGAAATATTAATGCTTAAATTCATCCCAGAAAATCTAAAATTAAAATTTTATATCTCCTCTTTACAATTATTTGGCTTTGATAACCCAACTATTTGAGTACAGTATTACAGTTCCTTTAATTTCAAAAATTGCATAGTTTTTTTCTCCTAAATTCAATATTAGGTTTCAATTTTATAAACATTTATAATTCCTTTGTTCCCCTCATGACTCGACTTTCTCAAATTATTTTCCTACTTCCCTAAGTTTATTCTTTATAGCTTATAAAAGTGAAGTTTTATTTCTTTGGGCTTTTGTTTTTCTGAAGTGGTCTTTATTTAGACTTTTTTCTTTAAATATAATTTCAACAAACATACAGTTCTATGCTGACAGTTAATAATGAACTTATAATGAACACAAGTATTGCACAAAATTATGGCTTCTGTTTTTAATAATGTTAACTCAGCTCTCAAATCAATTGTTGTTTCTTTGCAAACATGCATTATGTACAGTTAACGTAGTTTTCTTTCCACATATTTGCTTTTCCTCACTGCCATACTGTTGGAAAAACTGTACACATTTTTTTAATTTTTGAAAAATGTGCATATATCCAATGCAAAGCTGGAGATAATGTTTGACATAAATGACACTGTGATGCTACATATTTTCCATAAAATCTGTTGACATTTTACATTATTATCCCATTAATAACCAAACAAACAATCACACATGCAGGATAAAGTATTTAGAGTTTAGAGGGAGAGGAAAGAAAATATACTATATTAGCTTAAACATCACATATTAATAGTATGTGATGTGTGATTACACAATTACAAGTTGTGTAATTTTTAATGTATTATTCTATAGATACATGTATAGCAATCATAGGTAAATATTAATTGAAAATTTTACCATTAAAAAAGATAGAATATTAAAATACACACATATACAACTCACATCTTTCAAAACCTCAAAAAATTTTTGAAAACCCAAGATTATATAAATGATTCATCACTGGCAAGTCACTGCATGTTTATTTACAAATACAGTATAGAATTGCCTGCAGGGCCACAGCTACCAGAATTTAAATATTATTTTCTATACTAATTTTTACAGTTTAGAATTGAAGTTTCCTGTACTGTCAGAGCTTATTAAACCTAACTGTCAAGTCTTCTTATGCCTACAAGTAACACAGGCTCATACTCCAAAGTAGGTGTAGTCTCTCATTCTCACAGCTTCAAAGAAATAAACAGACTGTGTGTCATTCATTATCATTTTGTCCCAGAAACTGAATTTTCTCTTAAAGATGATTCTCCTTCAAAACCCTCCACCAATGAAACAGGGAACTAAAATGTCACAATGTCTTTGTTGATGCTGTTTATATACTACGTGATATTATTTTATTCCCCTATGTCTCATTGTTATTCAAATGATGCCTAGAACTTCAAATTCAAAGGGAAATGGGGAGGAAACGATGCTTTTGAAAATATATGACATTTAGATTGAAAAATATATACATGCCAGTTATGAGAACCCTCCAGTGTGGTTGCCACTCATAGAGTTGAATATGTAAAATCAGAATTGATCAGATATTCCGAATTCACAGCCACTGACATTTGTGGAATTTTCTCGGTTTCAAGCTCTGCAGTTGTATAGGACATCTGCATTCTGAAAAGATCTAATGTACCTCTGAGTGTTTGGCACATATCACGCTGCTCCTAAGGACAGGCTGACTGAGTAATACAACATCTGTTTGCTCCATCTCCACTCCCTAGCCTGTAATTGGACTTGAACCCGAGTCAGGGATCCAAATAGCTTCCCCCTGAAACTTGTATCAATCATTTCCTCAACATGTCAGAGTTGGGTTTTTGTAAACAGGACCAAAGGACTATACAGTGATTCAAGCAATCATTCATTTCCCTATATTCAAGGAAGAGTGCAATTAGTACGGTGCTGATAATATGTACCTCTCAGCAATCTGATGTGAAGTAATGCAGGTGGTGATAACTCTCATTTCCTCTTTCAATGAAGAGAGGGAATTTAAAGTGAGATATTTAGTGTGGGAAAGCAGTCTGACATACACATCACTGAGCAAGGGAGGCAAATATTACCCCAAACATTGCACAGTGCAAACTTCTCTTTACTTACAGTCTCATATGGCTTGTTTCAGAGAAAGGTTCTCAACTCTGTCAGATGTAGCAGCGGCAATTTGAGGGCACTATAAGGTTTAACTCCAAGAAGATTATTAACATTACCAAGTTCATAAAAATGGGAAGTGTGCAAAAACAATGAGAGGAATACAATTTTGAAGCACATGGAAACAGAGAAAATGGACAACATAAAGTGGTTAGATTCTATAAAACAAAAGCTGGTTATCTACCCGACTTTCACATTTCCTACCTCCCAATAGTTAAGTCATTTTTCACAGCTAGTTAGAACTGTCTTTAAAATGTAAACAACACCCTTTCATTCCCTTGCTTACGCATTTTCATGTGATCCCAAGCACTTCATAAAACATCCTGCCTTTTGTCCCTGCCTGACACCCAGGGCCATCCATCCTAAGTCACCGCTCACTGGCTTCTCTTCTGTCGCTACAACCCACCAAGTCCTCTCCTGCCCGTTGCTCCTATCAAATCTGCCACCTGCCAGCATGTTTCTCCCCTGACTCTCTGAGCACTTGTCCCACCTACTCCTGACATCCGAGACCTTCTCTGACTACCCTATCCAAAGCAGTTTTCTCCCCATCCTGTTTATTTTCTTCATATTTTTCTCTCCATCTGCAAAGTTACTCATCTCTCATTTGTCTGTTTCCCTGACCCATGAGCATATGAGTTCTCACTGATAATGCTCACTGATCACCTACTGTGCTCCACGTTATTCTCAGAGCAAGGGATAGGAAGAGGCTGAGATGCACCAAAACGTATGTGTTTTACGATGGCTCTTGTTGCATAAAGGAGCGTTAGAAAATTTTACCATTATGGGTTTCAGAGTAAAAAAAGTCTAGATTGTAAACAGCAACTGGATGATATTGTCACAAGGGCACCCAACAATTTTGTTCGTTTGCACTTCTTATTTTTGTTATTTCCCTAGCTATTTCATTTTTCTTTTCTTTTCATTTTTTTTTTTACTTTTCTGGACTTAATGTATATACATATCTGTTCTGACTCTCTGATATGTTGATTTTATAAATATACATTGTTAGGTAGAGTAGGGATTCTGAGTGCTAATGATTGAGACAAATAGATATTAGGACAGCTTTGAAATATTCTGAAATTCCATTTTAGCTGTACTTTTGCA